>JBAMJV010014556.1:0-19931 GCA_037951105.1 Echinarachnius parma
CTCTTGTGTTTTAATGGCACTTTTTGAATGATAACAGACTTTTTACTTAGTCTTTTCTATTTTTGTATACCTTTCGAGCATGGTGGGGTTATAAATATTAGTTTGTAATGTTACTGTGCAGGTTTTGGTTACTAAAGTTCAGCCTTACCAAAACTGTACTACCCCTTTAAATCTAACATCAAACTTAAACAGGCTCTGAATAATAATATGTTACTACTGTCATCCATAGTTCAAATTTCCAAGTCTGTAAAGGCTTAGAAATGTTATGGATAAGGCTCTGCAACATGTGCTAACTCTCTCAAATATCTCAAATTTGACTGTACGGTGAAATGGTCTTCCCTAATCCCACTACAAACCTAAATTAAAATATGCTCTTCTTCTTTCGCATGAGGCAACAGAGCATCTTTGCAACATCAAATAAGTTTTGCAGCCAGCAATATGCTCTCAAATGATTCTACTGCCCTCTACAGTTCAAGTATCTAAAGGCTGAGATAATCACAGATGAATGAATAAGGCTCAACAGTCTCAAATAGCTCCATTTGGACAGTTTAGTGTAACAGTCTTCCTAATTTGACCACAAATTTGATCTGAAATGATCGATTGCCCTCTGCAGTTCAAACAGGTTTTTAAAGGTTGAGATAGTTAGTCCAGTGTTGTATCTGAGTCCACCAAATCCGAGTCCGAGTCTGACTCTTTTTTAAAATTTATTTAATTTAACATTTATTCCTTTTCTTTACAAAAGGCAATTGATCTATCACTCAATCCAAGTAATCGCCCTCTACAGATCTGAGTCTGTACAACCTCTGATACTCACCGATGAATGGGTAAGGGTCCGCGGCCTGCGCGCACTGCCCTAGGTAGCTCCAATCGGCTTGTTTGGTGTAGCGCTGCTCCCTTGTACGACCATGCACCTGTATACATCAAAGCATACATGACAATGATATTGAAAGGTTAAAATTACTGTTAGTAAAATGATAGTTATGTACATGAGCAAATGTTTGGCAATACACATTGCACAATTTCTTCCAACTAACAATTAACGATAACCAATTAATCACCTTACTTCTACTTGGCTTTAAAACATCAAAGTTGAACAATTCAGTAACAAATTCTTAACAAATGGTCCTATATGATGTAGCCAACACTGCACATTCGAATCATTTTGTCCTAGAAATGGTATGAATCTCGGACAATTACAAAATACCTCTCCTCGCTCATAGAGATTACACAATTTCGTGTTTAAAAAAAAAAAATTACGGGCAAAGACTATATAGATCATTGGTAGTCAAATATAAATCATACAAAAGTGTCGAGCCTCAAAAAGGCTTTTCGAAAAGTGCAGTATATAGCTTTGCAGTAGTTCCAGATATCCCAGTTTTCTAAGGGCCTTATTATCTTTTCTCAATTTTTCAGTTTACAGAAAGAAGAAAAAAAAGGAGAGTATAATCATGTTCCCATTGAGATTCTGAAACCCCCATAAGCTTTGTACTCAGCCCAACAGGTTCCCGTAGACAAGGGGTTGATATCTTTACCGTGACAACGGATGCTCCCCAGTCGTAGATGCGTGGGATGAGTTTATGTGCGACCAGGGAGCTCTCGTAGACACCGGTCCTCATCTTCACTGTTAGGGGTATGTCCAGAACCTGCAGGTGCAACGTGAAGAATGTGTTAAATGTGGCAACATCCCATTTACAAAGATTATGACACTTATGGCATGGATCAGCAGTTAAAGGGGACCACCACGCAAATAATAACACAGGCTTATTTATATGTTTTATACTATCATTTGATATTCAATATATGTCCAACACTTTGCAAAGATTTGTGTAATTCATGCGCCAAACGTTTGTGAGTGCATCAATTCTACACAACCGTTTTGGAGACGATAGAAGGCGTATACATTTCCTAGACAACAGAATTCATAGAACTAGTCTTCTTCTGCAGACCCATGAATGTAATTTTGTATGCTGATGAGTATTCAAAACATTTTTCTGAATTTTTTTGTTAGTGGAATGGACTACCAAAACTATCCTCATTTATTTATTACAAACATTTTGGGTGCTGGCTCCCTTTAAAGATCGGAACCAACACCCCAAAAATAATCCTTTGATATGTAAAAGTGATTACTTGTAGTAACCTATTCCACCAGCAAATGTAGAAATATGTGTCTACAAACAAAATTTGTATTCAAATTGTATAATCATAACTACTGCAAACAAACATTCATGGTTCATTTTCATACTAGTTCTTTTGTAAATATAAGTTCCTAGTTCCTAGACAATAGATGTTAATCTTCTTCTGCAGACTCATGAGCTTATATATAATTCAAAAGGATGATGAGTTTCAAATTATTCAAATTTTTCTGGATACCTTTTTTTCAGAACTTTTTGGTGGAATTGACTACTTAACGGTTTTCTTTCATTTACCCTTCCCATGCCAATTTGGCACATTAACGGCGGCGCCTATCTTTGATTCTGTAGCAGAAGGCAACACGTCTACTATAAGTACTCCAGAAGAAGACTAGCAAGGGGTAAGTATATGAATTAGTAGACTACTTAAAGCCAAATAACAGTATTGGGAATTTACATAATATAACAAGGGGCCAGTGTGGAAAATTCTGAACCTTAATACCGTTAAATGCAGAAATGTCAGTAGAAACGTTTTTGGATGCCGCTCATATTGGGCCAAAATTCACCGCCCATTCGGCCCGTCTACACCGGCCAGACTATACGCTAGTTCGCATACGGAGCTCACGTGGCAGCATTTGCCATAGGTTTTGAACGCAGCGAACATGTGGTTTAATCTGTGCATAGATTTGTTTTTATTTCAAACAGTTTTTTGATCAAATAGTCAATTTCAAAGCACTTTTTGTCCAAATCTTTACATTAACAGATGAGTTATGATATATTCTTTCACACGGTAGGTGATAAAAGCGTATTTTTCATTTTATTTGTTTGTGGGGCATTTCCCAATACTGTTATTTGGCTTTAATATGAGAGAGTAGATATTTATGTATACTATAGACATAAATCATTGTGAAACAACCATCCCCACCCTGCACCCTGGTTCCGCAACTTGATGAATGTGTGAAGTTTCAAGAACTGTTAAAAACCCACCTTTTTAAGAATTAATTTTGTCTAGATTTTCCCCTTAGATAGGACAATGGTGCAGTTCCAAAATGCGTATAATTATGTGTATGTAAGATCGATTTATATAACATGTTTATGATAATTTTGTTACTGTAATTTGTTGTAATATATTCCTGTAAAGCGCATAGAGATGTTTATTCATATGATGCGCTATATAAATGTAATCTATTATTATTATTATTATTTCAAGCTTACCGAGCTCATGCCTCTGACTATCTCCTGGAACTTGCCCATCCTGTTCATCAGCCCAGAACCAGCACCCTGTAATAAAAATCAAATTCAAATTCATTTATTTTACACAACTGGAATAAAAACATATAAATAGAGTGGAGGGAGGTTCTAAGACTCTTCCATGGATTCGGGTACAGCATAAAACGGTTAAAATATATTACGTAAAAAGATATACACGCTGTTCACACACACACACACGAACAGACATATTAAGAGATCCATCGTATATATTAATGATCATATTAATCAATCAAATGTCTGAACTAGATGGATCTTCGACTGCGCGCAGTCGAAAATTATGCCTCCGCTATGACGCGATTTCTAATATTAAGCCCAAAATAATGTGCACTGAATTTTTTTGTTTTCATATTCTGTGACCTTGACCATAGACCCCAAACTTTGATGGCTACATTGGCTCCCAATAAAAATTCAGGTACCAAATTAGATTGAAATCTGACATTCAGTTCTTGAGATTTTGCCATTACAAGCCATTTTTGCATATATATTGAGTCATGTGACCTTGACCTTTGACCTCATGACCCCCCAAATCTAATCCAATCATTGCCACCCTGATGTGTATGTAACTCATTCCAAGTTTGAAATTGATCCGTCAACCGGTTCTAGAGATATCGCGAGAACAAGGCATTTTTGCACATATATTGAGTCCTGTGACCTTGACCTTTGACCTCATGAACCCCAAAATCTAATCAGATCATTGTCTCCCCAATACAAACACTCATACCAAGTTTGAATTTGATCTGTCAACCGGTTCTAGAGATATCGCGAGAACGAGGCATTTTTTAACATATATTGAGTCCTGTGACCTTGACCTTTGACCTCATGAACCCCAAAATCTAATCAGATCATTGTCACCCCAATATGTACACTCATACCAAGTTTGAAATTGATCCGTCAACTGGTTCTTGAGATATCGCGAGAACGAAAACGGGACGTACGTATGGACGGATGGACGGACGTACGTACGTACGGACGGACGGACGGACGGACAACCCGAAAACATAATGCCTCCGGCCACTTCGTTGGCGGAGGCATAAAAATAAGGGATCAACACACATATTATAAACACTCTTCTTTATTGGCCTCTTTTCCACCTCACACACTTGCACACCTAATTGTCTTTTTTAACAACTCAGTCTGGTATATAAAAGAAAATGTTAGATTAGAACGAAGAAAAATATAATGTATATATATATATTTACAATCAAATAGGACAAGCAAATAGGATGGGCTTACAATAACAATTCAGGCATCATTAGCAAAACAAAAAGATTTGACGGTGTCTCAAGGGATTACGGTTATAATAACCAACAATGCTCTGAGGAATAAAATCGAGCAGGAAACCAAACAAATGAACAAATAAAGGCACAAACCTTATGGTAAACCATATCGATGGGACATCCCACGTTGATGTCAACAAAGTCTATGTCGATGGTCTGATTCAGTAGCTCTGCGCACTTGGTCATCGTGTCGGGGAATGCCCCACATAACTGAGGAAATCAGAGGATAGGAAAGTAACCTTTGTTCATTGGTTCATAAATTTGATAGAGATGTGATATCATGTTTCTTATCCTACACGCTCAACATATTTTACACGAATGGAATTTTAAAGCAGAAATTACATCGATTTGAAACATATTTAACTCTACGAGTCATGTAGGATCCTTTTCTTCAAAATGCCGTTTCTATCCATTATTTTATAATGATTGATGTGTATGAATTTGACACATCAATTTTAAACATCAAACTCTTAATCTTACAAGGTACTATTTTTTTATCAACGGTTCATTGAAACAAAAATGGCACAAGTTCTATATTTGAATTAGATAAATCTCTCCATCTCTCCATCCATCCATCCATCCATCCATCCATCCATCCATCCATCCATCCATCCATCCATCCATCCATCCATCCATCCATCCATCCATCCATCCATCCATCCATCCATCCATCCATCCATCCATCCATCCATCCATCCATCCATCCATCCATCCATCCATCCATCCATCCATCCATCCATCCATCCATCCATCCATCCATCCATCCATCCATCCATCCATCCATCCATCCATCCATCTATCGTTCTATCTATCTATCATCTCACCTGCACTCCAAACACATCTTCTGAAGGATGTCTCTTGAGCAGTGCCCACTCTGATGTCTGTCCCTGGAGTAGGTTGGTACACATGGCCATCTCACCACACGTGATGTCTGCACCAAGCTTCTTGCATACTGCACGGTATGGCAGGTTACCAACCTAGTAAGGGAAAATAATAAAAGAAACAAATAAAAGTCAAATTGAGCCACGTTTTCAAACCTAGCAGGCCCTTTATTGAGGCAAAATTAATCATAAGAAACAAATTTGAATCATTAAATTATATATGCGTAATATACAAGCCACACAAAAGGTAGGTAGGATGGCACTTTTTCTCAGTACATTTTTTGGAGGGGTATAGTAGACTATTTGCTTATCTAATTAATAAATAGGTATTCTAATGGTTTATGCATACATTTGCACAATCAACACATTAACAATTCTGTGTAGAAGAAAACAAAGTTTCTTAGTAGTACTTTGAACTTGTAATACAAGATAATAATTGCTAAGGCGCACTGTAGCAATCAAACGCACACAAATATCTTGTACACCATCACAACAATCTGGGGAGCATACTAGCCTGTGCCAACCAAAAAAAAGACTTTATTTCACAAGGGCTATTTTTTTTAATTTAGAAAGAACTAGATGGATCTTCGGCTGCGCGCAGTCGAAAATGATGCCTCCGCCATTACGCGATTTATATCAAGCCCAAATCAACATGTACACTGTATTAATTCTGTCAACTCAATTTTGATCGTACTCTGTCTTTTAGATCTTGACGTATCACAATTATGAGCTATAAGTGACCTTGACCTTTGACCTCATGACCCCCAAAATCTAATCAGTTCATTGGCTCTCCAAGGAACATACATGTACTAAGTTTGGTCAGAATCCGTCAATCCGTTCTTGAGATAACGCGATCACGAGCTATTGTTGCATATATAATGAGCTCTGTGACCTTTGACCTTTGACCACATGACCCCAAAATCTAATCAGATCATCGGCCCCCCAAGATACATACATGTACCAAGTTTGGTCAATCTGCATGCATGGGACTAACTAATAAAACTGATATACACAGCGAGGAGATTTTGTTAAACAGTTTCATTTTTTTTTTGCCCCCATGTTTTGGATCCCGAGGGGCGATTTCAAGGGTTGGGGGGGGGGGGGGGGCGATTTCAACGGTTGTGGGGGGGGCGGGGTGGCAAATCGCCCTTCCCACATGTATTTGTTTTCACTGTCCTGTGCTGCTCAAGGCGCTACAGGCTTGAAGTACCCATCTATATTTATGGTTAGAGAGCAGCAAAAGTGGATTTAAATGTCTTGCTGAAGGAAACAAAATGATCAGATTCAAACTTGCTCCCGTAATGGTAAGTCAAGTGCTTTTCCGATCGTGCCACAACACCTCCACACAAGTAGACAATACTTACCGTTGTCAATGGGGCCAAGAGTAGCTTCCCCTCAACATCCAGTTTCTTCTTTTCCTCCATCCTGGTCTTAATGGTGTCCTCATCTGTGATGGCTCCTGCATGGTTACCATCACTAGTAGTAACCGTAGCAACCGTAGCAACCGCATCACCATTATTAGTGGCTCCTTTAGCAGCTTGTGACATGCTTTCACTAGTACTTTTGGCTTCAACTTGTGGAATGGAATTGCCAGTTTGATTTTCTTGATCTACAACTGTGCTAGTCCTTTCTGAGATTTCCTTCTTGTCGTCCAAGTTTCTTTCTGCTGATGCACTTGTAGCTGCTTCGGTTACTCCATCATTGCCAGCAGACAAGGAATTATCCTCTTTGGCAACACTATCTGTCTTCTCCACACCCTGGCTAGTAACTTGTGTAGACTTTGCCTCAACATCATTACCGCCTTGCTTAATCTGAGTCAAGTCCTTCGGTTTAAAGTCAACCTTCTTTGGTTCTTGCGCATTCCTGGACGACCTGTTGCCTTTGGATGCCGTCTTCATGTACTCATCGTACTTCTTGAACTGGAAGGATCTCTTGCGCAGCTTGATCTGCATGTCCTTGGTGAGGGGGTTCATAACCTTCGGCTTTCCCCCAGTCTCCTTCACCTTCTCCTCGTTGACGACGCTCTGCAAATTGGCATCGATGTGGCCGCTCCCAAACCGACAGAGCACGCCGTACTGACACCGACCAAAGTTCTCAAACAGGACGCACTTGTCACCAATGTCAGGAGGCTTGCTCGCCACAAGCTTCTTGATGTCGTGGCAGTACTTGCATTTCTCGGCAAACCTGCATGTGCCGCTTCGCAGGAAGTCGAGGCACGGGCGGTCGGCTGGTTGCAAGTGCTTGCCCCGTGGGCGGCGTTTATTTTGACCTCTGTCCTTCTGCTTCTTGGATGGCGGTTGTTCCGGAGCGTTGTCCCCTTCCGCTCCCCGTTTCTCAGCCCCCTGTTTATCGTTGGATGACTTGTTCCCGCCATGCTTTGCTTTGAACTTCTCCGAGACCTTGGTGAAGTCTATGAAACTGGAGAAGGAAAACAAACATTATTTGTTTATTATTGCGAGTACCTTTACCAATGTAAGAATATTCAACTTACCTTTCAAACAGAGTCTATCTCAATTGCTCATTTATTCATTTTGCTGTAATTTTATCAAGCCATGATATTAAATTACTTTATAATAATTAGTGATTCAACTGTAATATAAGTCAAACCTAATGTGGAATTGTCTTGAAGTAACACATATAATTTTTGTAACTAGACCTTAAAGGGAAAGTAATATTTTAGGGGGCTCCTTTTTCAAACATTGCAGTATGAACTTGCGTTGAACTCTATGCAAATTAACAGGGGCTATTGCAAGATTTTGGGGGCTCTTTTTAGCATTTCAGAGTCCAGACTCAAGACTGCTTTCGAAGCCAAGTCACAATGTAAAACAAATCATAAAAAAGGGAACATGCTATTTCATTGGGGACTCAAGACTCAGAACTTGTGGACTCAACTACAGCCCTGATAAATTGCCCCCAGAGTCCCTGTGTATTTTGTTCACTAATTACTGGTCTTACTCTGCTTTGACCAGTGCTGTACCAGGCTGGGCCCTGACATGGGCTAGTAACTCAATGAGTAGGTTGTACTCCTTGAACCTGTGCTTGAGATTTGGTAACACCAACGTTAAAAGACTCTAATTTTATGACATCATGAGATTAAATTATTTTGTCAACAATTGAAATTCAAATGTTGACGTGAGAACAATTACGTGACAACTAGAGAAAAATTTGTTCTGCCCCTACTCTGCTTTGACCATTGCTGTACCAGGCTGGGCTCTGACATGGGCTAGTAACTCTTCGCGAGTAGGTTGTGCGTCTTGACTCTGCTCTTGAGATTTGGTGTTACCGACTTCAGAAGACTCGGCGGAGCCGGTATTCCCTTCCTTAGCTGTTTGTGCATCCATATTTCTGTACAAAGAATCAAGAATTTACAATGTATCAATTAAAGGTTGTTTAGATTCGTAAATGAGATGCGTAATGCCATCTTGTCTGAGGAGCCTGTATTCCCATCGCCCATGGCCGTTTGTTCATCCATTATTCTGTTCAAAGAATCAAGGAGATGCAATGTATTAATTAAAGGTGGTTCAGATTTGTCAAATTTCCATTTTGTTCAAAATATATTTACTATTGAAGCGTTTGGATATGAAATTATCTACGGGACCTTTTCAGCCGTGTACAAAGTAAATGAATATTACTTTGCTTTTTCGCTAATTTCTCGGCCAAATAACATCCAATCAACTTGACATTTTTACACATTACTTCATGGACATATCAGATCACACCAATACACATTTTATTAACCACGCATCACTTTTTGCACTTGTCAACAAAGTTACTAGATCCCTTCAATATCAATCAAATATATTGAACCTGGACCTGTGAAATTACCTTTGTTATATCAGGTACCTCATTATAACAGCGCTTGTTGCAAAGAGGTTCCACTGTATTAACATATGGAGTATGGACGGAAACTTTGTCTAGATACGCTCTCAATACTGATCTGTACTAAACATTGAATCGCCATAGAAATGAAATGAGACCGGGCAGGATGGTCGTGGTATCCAGTTGAGTATGCACGTCTTCAGTTGAATGTTGTTGTTGTTTTTGGGGGATGGGATTGATATGTGACCTCACACCACAAAATGACCGTTATGTCGCCATGGTAGTTTGTCTGTTATTAGCTGAAAAACTCAAATTTTGTTTTAAAAATATGAAATTCATGATGTTATATTTCCTTAATGAGGGTATCTTAATCTACCTTCTGTGAAATTTTGAGCGTCAGAAATTATGCGTAAACATGATTTTTCTTCAAATGAAAATGATCATATTACAGCGCTTAAATGGACGCTGATCTTTAAAGCGGCCCGTTTTCTCCGTAATTTTAAAACTGCTTCAGCCATCTTCCAAATGTTTGGCACTCATTTTGAGACGGTTTTCTAAGTCCAAATTTGACAAATTACATACCACTTTAGAGGTAATGACTTCTATTTTATTGTCATGAGAAAATCAGGAAAATCATTTTGCCCGACTCATTGGTCGTTTTGTGGTGTAAGGTCACATATAGAGTTTCACAAAGAGAATAAAGATTAGTTTGTATATGTGTGTGTGTGTGTGTGTGTGTGTGTGTTATGTGCATCTTCTCTACTCACTCAAAACACAAAGTATAATGTAACCCCTTGCCTATGGGAACCGAGTGGCCTATGTACAAACTCTATGGGGATTTCAGAATCTCGAGGGGGAACAGGTTAATAAAGATGAAGCTTTGTTTGCTTGTGGTGTGACTGGATGACAGATGTATACCAAGTGGTGGCCAGGGGCAACCCAAAATTGACGGCCACAACAAAATTTAAAAGAAAGATTTTGGTGGCCGATCAGGCCACCAAAAATCAGCTTCCAAAATAGGATTAACTGAGGCTCACCTGTATAAGTTGAGGTTTTTTTTGATTGAAAATGAAATAGACTAACTGTCTGTTGACTCAAACAAGTAAAAAACGAGACAGACACATATTTATTGTTTTATTGGAATAATTTGTATTATCACAGAAAACATAGGTGTGTTGGTTACTTTATATACAGTCAAACCTGTCTATAGTGGCCACCCAAGGGAGACAAGAAATGTGGCCACTGTAGACAGGTGACCTCTATAGACAGGTTCAATTACACTGTTTTTCTCTGCAAGGGATCACTTTGAGTGGCCACTATAGGCAGGTTGGCTGCTATAGACAGGTGGCTGCTAAGACAGGTTTGACTGTACTAAACACAAATATATACATTATTTTTATTTTTTCGGGCAGCTAAAAAATTCCATTTGATCAACCATTAACTTGAAAATTCAAACAATTTGGCAACCCTAGTGCAAAGTACAATTAATCATAATCAATATGTTTGGATAAGTCTACATCTTTAGAGCATATATTTCATTATGTCCCATAGTATTAAAAGGATAGTACAGTTCTGGTCACACATAATTTTATTAATTAAAACTTTTAAGTTATCATTAAAAACTAAGTTATATTTCAAAGATGCTTGAACGGTAGAAAAACATATAAAGGGCTGTTTATTCAAAAATCAGCTGTTAACACAGGAGGGAGCCCTCCAGACAACTTAAGTTTCAACCATTTTAAAAATCAAAATATGTACACTGTAAATGTGATCTTTGGTAAAAAATAATTATTCAATAGAGAGATCATCAAAAACAATATTAAAATCATGTGGGTATATTTTTCAGATATGTGTAGAATAAAAAATGGTCCCCAACATTTATTCCAATCAAATATTTTTATTTATATTTTAGCCATTTCTGAACCGATTTTGGTCAAATACGGTAAAGTTGAATTGGTCTTCAAAATTGTGTGCTTTGTAAAATTTCACACTCAGTAGTTTTGTTTATTACGTCACAATTTTTTTTTTTTTGAAGCACCCTCTAAACCAAAACTGAACTACGACTTAGTAACATTGTCCAAATCCTCAAAATCTAATTGTAATTATAGCGGTTCCCTCATACTTTGTTTTATTCGTATTAACAATAAAAGCATGGGACAGGTTTTGTTTTTTTTAATTTCCATTTCGTTCAAAAGATATTTACGAGTGAATTCGAATATGAAATTATCTACCTTTTCAGCCAATGTACCAAGTAAGTGCAATGAGTAAGTGAATATCACTTTGCATTTTCGCTCATTTCTCAGCCAAATAACATTCAATTAACTTGAAATTCTCAAACATTACTTTATGGACATTTCAGATCACACCAATACACATTTGATAACCACGCATCACTTTTTGCACTTGTCAGCAAAGTTACTAGATCCCTGTTAAAATTTAGTGTATGTGAACTTGTGTGATTGTTTGTTTAGTTATTCTTAATAACGTTTGTGTACATGCAAATAATGTATTTATACTATGCATTGTTGTATTCCTCGAGGCCAAAAAATTGCATCCTTGGCTTCAGCCTCGGCCTCGAAGCCTCATGTCTCGGCCTCGAAGCCTCATGTCTCGGCCTCGAAGCCTCATGTCTCGGCCTCGGCCTCGTCCTCAGAGGCTAATGTCTCAATGTCTTGGCTCAAGGCCGGAGCGAGGCAGCGACAAACGCGGTAATTTTCAGTGCTGAATGTGTAGTCTGTAAATGTCTTGACTCTTGATTGTTTTGATGCTAATTTGCTAGCCTCAATAATTCTTATTTTAATTATTCAGTTTTCCACATACATTTCTAAACAATTCAGGGGGAGAATCCAGAAAAAACATGCCACAAATACTACACTGAACAATTAAAAGGTCTATAAAAAGACAAAAAAAGGGTCAGCATATTCAACAGGTAAAAAAAAAAGAAAAAAAAGTACATTAATTTAGCAGTCTCGGTCTCGGATAGTCATGTCTCTGTCTCGTCTAGGTCACGGTTGAGCCGGCCACGGATACAACATTGATACTATGTAGAAAAGATTATTGAGTGCTACAGACGCAAGGGCCAAAATGCAACCTACTCTAGGTATTTATGATCCCTGCATAGTCATAGAGCCTCTACAGATGCAGAGACGGCGGATGGACCGCTCTCAGAATTATCCTCGTCTTCTTCTTCCTTTGACAATTTCGGGATGTTCTTAGCTTTCCGTTGCGTTTTTCTGGCTGCAGATCTCATCTCTTTTCTGGCTGCAGATCTCATCTCTTTTCTGGCTGCAGATCTCATCTCTTTTCTGGCTGCAGATCTCATCCTTCGTTTTTTTTTCAAGATTTCCATCAGGCCCTTGTTGCCAGATTTAGTCCCCGACAATACTCGTATGGCGTCTGCGTAACGCCCCCACTGAATGTATTTTGTTGCTTGCGCTGCTTTGGAGGATCTAGGCTTGCGGGGATTGCTGAACGCCCACTTCCCTGATCGATCTTTCCATTTAATCCTCAGGTCATCCATCTGCATTTTCGCTACGACCAGTTCTGCGATTAACATAAGAGACATACAAACGTAAAGAAAAATCAACATCTTAAATGTGCTCTATTCATGATTATGTTCTATTAAATGATGTTTTAGGCAAGACTCCACACTATTTTCTATCTACTGGCCTGTTCTGGCAAGTAAAGTCATGCATTTTCAAATTTCACTTCAATACCCAAGAAAGAAAATTTACTTGCCCATTCAATTTTAGATGAGATTTTCATTTAAATAATTACATTTTCCCTTGTACAGAAATGATAGTTGCCCGAGAACTGAACTACACCATTTATTACAATTTTACTTGCCCGCCAGGAAGCAGGCAAGTGCTAGTGTTGAGCCCTAAATGAAGCATACATAAAAGTTGTAAAAAGATCACAAGGGTTGAACATTCTTATTTAAACAAAAAAATTCACTAACTAGTTGTGAAGCTGCTGGGAGGAAAGTGAGGGGGGCTTCTGTCCCCCCTCAAACATACACATGCACATGCACACACACACACACACACAACACAAACACACATACACACAACAAAACATAAGGCGATAGCCGTAATGTGTCTCGCCCACTTGCGCGTATTCATGCCAACGAAGTTTGGTTACAAACAGATGCAGAGCTGCCAACCTGTAGAACATGAAATCAGTACTCTCAAGGCTCAAAATCAGTAATTTGGGGAAGAAATCAGTAATTTCCTACGCGGCTCTATGAACTATAAGTTTGGTGAAACGGTTACACGACGGTTAACCGACCGTCATCGGCAAAAACGTTTAGCAGAACGGGTAACCGAAATTTTTTTTTTTTTTAATGTAGAAATGGTTGTTGTATATATGGTCACAGACATCCGAAGGCTTTCATCTTGACAATGGTTTGTAGACTAACGACTAACATGGCACTGCCCTGCTGATTCCAATTGAAAAAACGGACAGATATCGGGAAAAGAAAAAAAAAGATTTTTTTTTTTCTTTTTTTTTTTTTCTTTTTTTTTTTCCGTAATTTTTAAGCGGCATTCCGTACTAGTTGGCAGCTCTGCAGATGCAGGGTTGGAAATTTATCAACCACTAAAGAGTCTTGCAGGTAAACTTTCACATTTGACCTTTGACCTACTACATGTGACCTTTGACCCCAGAATATCATGGAGGCCAATAAAGGGCATCTACCACTCAAGTTTGGTTACAAACAGATGTAGGGTTGGAAAGATATCAGCCCTAATAGACTCTTACCCCAAAACTTTGACCTTTGACCTACTAATGTGACCTTTGACCCCAGAATATCATGGAGGCCAATATAGGGCATCTACCAATCAAGTCTGGTTACACACAGATGCAGGGTTGGAAAGTTATCAACCCTAATAGACTCTTACCCCAAACCTTTCAAATTTGACCTCATTTGACCTTAGACAAAAAAATTCAGGCCCATACGTTGGCAGAGGCATAAAATCTCACACAAGCAAACATGCAAGCTTGCACACACACACACGCATGCACGCATGTATACTCGCAAACACACACACACTTTATTTTTAAAATTATATTTAATTCCTCCAAATAAAAAAAACATCAACAACACTTCCATACGCATATAAACATAATACAAATTAACGTTCACTTACAATGTACTAGTACATTAGAGGTTGTACAACATAGACATTTAGATGAAAATATTAACACACACACACACACACACACACCGATTATCATTTTGTGTGGTGTTTTTGTTGCTTACGTTTGAGGAGCACATAGCAAGGACAGCAACACTTCTTGGTGGACCACGTCTCCTCTGGCCCAGTCACGTAGCCAACATCTTTCAGAGAGGTGCCAAGTTGGAAGTTGCAGCCGTCCAAAAGGGCGTTCAGAGATTTCCAATATCTCTCTCCCCGTATATGGGATGCACGACAGGTATAGCATGTCATGTTGATACTCCCAACTGACATAATCTGAAGGAATATACCTATAGGGATTGGAGGGGTGTTCACAATAACAGTGTTCAAGAAATATATTTAAATATTTCACCACTGTATTTAATTGACCTAATTTGCATTATTTAAATGCAGCAATAACCTTTTTTTTTGCTACTATATTTAGTAACAAGCTTTTAAATTGTAACAATTTAGTCCCTAACAGGCTAACATGCTAATTGATTCCCTATTTTTAGCAATGTTTCATCAACGGAAAAATCTTTCTTCCCCACTGTTTTCGGATTAGGAAAGTTGATCCTTTATACAACAGATGTTTGACAATTTTTTTTTTTTTACTTCTCAGTTTCTTAACCACAGAATCAGTGTCATATTGAGAGCAAATAGCACCAATAGTCAATACACTGTATCTCAGCCAATACGTAATATATTCAATTGATTTTCGGTATTTGGACATTATTATTGATGCTCTTACGGAAAATGGAGTTCAAATTTATAAATTCGAAAAAAGTGTTTTTATGACGTCATGGCTTCTGTACTCCTATAGAGTACAGAAGCCATGACGTCATAAAAACAGATCATAGCGCACATGTACACTTGGACAAATGTCTATGGGAAAACTGTTCGGAGTGAGTTTTACTAACATCCTACAGGCCTGAAATATGTTTTAAATAGTGCTGTAACCGATCATCGGATCGGAATTCGATCACGATCCGATCATGCCATGATCGGATCGAAATGCCGATTTTAGCCGATTTCCGATCATGCACAGATCGGATCGAAAATCGGAAGAAAAAAAAAACGATTTTTTTTTTTTTTTTTTTTTTTTTTTTTTTTTTTTTTTTTTTTTTCTTTTTTTTTCTTTTTCCTTTTTTTTTTCTTTGGAAAATGATCCCAAAAAACATATCATCAAGGTCAGTTACAGCATTAGTTTTAAATTGCTCAGATTCATACAATTGCAAATAACTTGGCATACAGAGGGCTTTTCTAAAATTTGAAGGAAAAAAGTTCAAGCCAAAAATGTAATTTAATTTTTAAGTCCAACTTAGAGAAGAGTTCAACTTGGCCTTAAAGGGACAGGTCCTCTTTTACAAAACGTCTGAACAGTTTCCAGTTGACGGATGGGGATGAATGTAACACACCCAACAAAAAATCAGATCGAACAGCCCTGTAATTTGGATTCTACGAATGAAAAACGAATGCGTCCCTCCATCAAACTATATATCGGTCAATAAAGGAGTTTAACTGATTTAGCATAATATTACAACAATATTGTACTTATTCTTGTAAAGGTATTGTGAGGCCGACATTTGTAAAGGTATGTCACGGGAAAAGATCTAAAAAATGAAGAATCTATCAATACATGTAGTCAGTTTAAGCAAGGTTTGGTTATTTTGATTAGTAACCGCTTACCCATTGTTATTTGTGTGCGGGTCACGTAGCTAGCGCGGGTCATGCATAGCGCTGTGGCACTCCGTGGAATCCGTGAGCGAACTTTCCCACCGGGTGATTGCACGTTAAATGCACAATTAAACGCTACCTGTCGTTTTATTATTTTAAGAGCTATAACTCCACGAAAAAGAGATTTCAAGCTCTAATTTTTTCAGGCATGCCGTTAAATGACATTTTCTTTCATATAAGACAATAACGTCGCAACTTTTGAAATTTGGCTTGCAAAAGAGGGAATGTCCCTTTAAGACCTATGTAAAACGCCCCAAGATGCTTTAAACAATGCCATTGATTTTACACTTATTTGCATATCACTAGTATCAGAATTCAATCATTTCAGTCTAAGAATTAGGCAGTAGGGAAAGTAAAACAAGTTTCTGCACTGGTGCATTGTGCATTGAAATTATCATGAAAATCTCAAGTAAAACTCTCACCAGCGAAAAAATTAATATTTTTATTTTCGGGGGCTCCTTTTCGGGGCTACTTTTCCAACTTTTGGGGGCTACAAATTTCTGGGCTCTTTTTTTTTTTATTTCAGGGGCTACTATAAAGCTCTAATGCTGTAAATGATCATCTGATAAGCATTTGAAAATGATTTTAAAAAAATACTTTTTTTTTTTCGGGGGCTCTTTGGCAGGGGTGTGAGAGCAACATCGGAAAAAAAAAAATCGGAAAATCGGAAAATCGGAAAAAGTGTGCGAAGTCCCTTACCTAGTACCTTAGGCCGGGGTTCAGGCTCGATGCAGCCGTGTCACTCGGCGGTACGGTGTGCAGCGCATGCCGGCGGTGTGTATGGTAGCACAGGCGCGCGTTCGTTCAGGGTAAATGCCATGCCGCAAGCTAAACCTCGCCGCTGAATGCACACTTTGTGCGATTTCCGCATGTGCTAAATACATAAATTAGTACGTTGTACACTGTAGCACTCGATATGTCATCAAAAATATGCTAAACCATTGAGTGCTAATACTCGAAATAATCGGAAATTAAAAATAATCGGAAATTAGAAATTAAAAATAAGCGGAAAATGAAGATTGCTGTTTGAGGCAAAAAGTCGGAATTCCGATTTAAATCAGAGGGCTCACAACCCCTGTTTTGGGCATTTCGGGGGCTCTTTTGGGCATTTCGAGGGCGAATTTGCCCGCCGCCCCCGTGTATTTTTTTCGCCGACTCTCACATTGTTGTTTTGTGCTTATTTGACATTCTTCATTCATATTGAATATTTACGCCGATCTATTTTTTTTCCCTTCTTTTCTCTTTTTTGTTTTTAACATCTCAAATTGAATGCTCCTTTTTAAATACGTTATATACCAATATGAATCTTTCTAATTCTATATACATTATATTTGTTTTCCTTCATATAAAAACAAAATTAATTAATTGAGAATATAAATGGCACATAGCCAGCGAGCGGTACCTTTCGCGAACGGTAATGTATGCATGACGTCATTGATCGCGTGCGCAACGCATCTCATTACGAGACTTGGCTGGCTTCTGGGCCGATTATGCATGCCATGAAAATGTGGTATCGGAGCGGTATCGTTCTGGACATGGCACAGGGTTTACCCTTTTCGCTGCATTCTCTTCCACAATTCATTTCGATGCTTACGTCATTGGCTTTCTGAACGCCCATTCTACACGTTGATACCAAATTCGATACGCTGATACCAAATTCGATACGCGACTCTTTGGACAAAATCTTGTGAAAGAAGGTTTTTTTCACCTGCTGTCTTTCGCCAAAATGGATTTTGAGCTATTCGGGATGCCGTTTATAAGGTAAGTTTTCGATATTTCGAAAATTTTGTATGTGAATGATGATAATTTATCTGAATTCTACATACTTTTATCGATCGTTTCATACCTTTTTTCTTGTGTGCGAGTGTTGATAAAGTTGTTGACATGGACATTATGCATGGTTTTGTAGTCCCGATATACAGTAGCTATCGTCGTACTTTTTTGTGCATGCACAGTGGAGCGCTCTGGCACGTGTGCGTGGGGGCGAAGCCTCATAAATATTCATATGATTTTCACGCGCAAGCGCACGTCGGCTGTACCGGCGCTCGGCGAAGCGATATAATGGGAATACACGATGAATGGGACAGCGGGCTATGTGAATGGGGGATCGATCTCTTTTATTTCATTGCCCGCTTACTTAGTTAGAACTTAGAGTAACGTCACTTAGACTTAGTCTTAGAGTTAGACTTACTCACTTACTCAGTCTTTCTTCGTGTTCAAGTCCGACTCACATTTGTTTACTTCTTTTTTGTTTTTGGCCGATGCTAATCCTGCACCACATTTCCCAAAAACTGAAATGTGAAAATACGAATGTCTAATGACTATAAAAAATAAAACATGATTTAATAATTTAATGATAAATATACAACTTTTACTAGGCAATTTACAATCAATGTCAATGTACAGATGTATGAATGTGCAATTCTTATTAATATATATGAATTAGAATGAGAATGTCTGCTTATTTATCAGCGGACTATCAGTTCACCATCAGGCATCAGTCTCACAGCTCACAATTGAAATCTATTACAGCAGTGCAGGCTGCAGTGAATGAAAGCAATTACAAAGGCAAGCAATGGAATGTCATTATGCTAAGAGTAACACCAAATGATATATGTGGGAACACAGTAATTCATTCAGTTAGTAAAAGTAACATGGACATTTATGGAAAATAGTTAGGCTACTCAGCAAGCAGGAAAATTGTACACTACCTGTCAGTTGACTTATATTGTGCTAATGATTGATTAATCAATCGATAAAACACATGAAAACAAGTAATTTTACGTTAATGTATAAATACCTTCCTCTACTCGGCGTCTCACGTGTACGGCGAATCACATGTAAACAAAATGGTAGACAGAAAAATCAACCTCGTTATGGAGGGGGGCGCGTCCCGGGTTCATAATCCCCTCCGATATCGAGATGCCTCCATATTTCCACGAAGTGGTGAGTGAAACAAAACACGAGGAGAAGGACTGATTTAACGGTCTAACAACAAAATGGGCACAAGTTGAGGGGCCGCGCTGGGGCCCAGGGGAGGGGGAGGGAGAGGGGGCAGGGGAGGGGGGGGGGGGGGGGAGCTGGGGTCGGATTATGCCGGGGTGGCGGAGGAGCGGTCTTTCAAATGGTTTCAATTCGCAACCCTATGACTTTAACCGCTCTTTTGAATGATAACAGGCTTTTTACTTCGTCGTTTGTAATTGTCTACCTACAGCCTACCTTTCGAGCACGGTGGAGTTATAACTATCAGTTTGTAATGTTATTGTGCAGGTTTTGGTTACGAAAGCTCAGCCTTATATATCAAAACTGTACTACCCCTAACAAAATACGACGTCAGTTTAAATTTGCCCGAATATGATTTGATTTTACCACCCCCCCCCCCCCCCCCCCCCCCAAATAGCATGATTTTTGCTCGAGTATGAGGTGCTATATAAGCCTAAATATTGCTAAAAACTCTCGGGGCCTGCGTGTGATTGTCAGTAGTATTCAAGCTCATACATTATTTTGATACCTAAAAACCTACATCTGCCATGTACACATAGCTGAGATGGATTGGTTCGACAGGGGTGGCCAAAAAAAAACGGAATGGGGTACTCCCCCAAAATAAAGTAACAAAACGATTATGTCCGTCGGATAGAGTGT
>JBAMJV010014557.1:0-28550 GCA_037951105.1 Echinarachnius parma
TGTTAACTAGATAGGAGCGAGGCTATGATAGGCTTTGAAAGTAATGAGAAGGATTTTGTAGATGACATGAAAGTTAATAGGGAGCCAGTGTAGATTGTGTAAGATTGGTGCAATCCCAAGTCGAAATTTTCATAGAAACCCATAGGACAATCCTATTGGTCTCTATTGGTTTCCTATGGGTTTCTATGGGACCCATAGACATTTCCCAGGTCGAAATTCCCATAGAAACCCATAGAACAACCCTATTGGTCTCTTTGGGTTTCCTATGGGTTTCCTATGGGTTTCTATGGGACCCATAAACATTTCCCAGGTCGAAATTCCCATAGAAACCCATAGGACAACCCTATTGGTCTCTAAGGGTTTCCTATGGGTTTCTATGGGACCCATAGACATTTCTCAGGTCAAAATTCCCATAGAATCAAAACCCATAGGAAACCCATAGAAACCCATGTTCCACTTTCCCTATTGAAACCCATAGAAACCAATAGGCCTATGAGTTTCTATGGGTTTTCTATGGGTTTTGGTTTTATGGGAATTTCGATCTGGGTCCGACAAGACGATAAATGAGTCAAAATAATTGCTGTGATTTTACCGTTTGCATTCTCAAAGTGAAGCGAAAACGTTACAAATAATTGTCAATAAAATAATTGTCGCAATTACGCTAGAGGGTGCCACATACAATTATTTTTTGTGAGATAATGAAAAACTGAGTGTAAAATTTGAAAGAGCATAATATTTTATTGACAGAATAAACTTTATTTGATCAAAATCGGTTCAGAGTTTTAACAACTCTTTTTGAATGATAACAGGATCTTTACTAAGTCATTTGTAATTTTGTATTCCTTTCGAGTCATAACTATTTATAGTTTGTAATGTAATGATGCAGGTTTGGGTTACTAAAATTCAGTTTGAGCAAAACTGTACTCTCCTTACCAGAACTCAACTATCCCTTTAACAGTTTCGAAAGGACGATAGATGAAAAAAAATAAATGCCAACATTTTACCGATTGCGTTCTCAAAATGAAGCGATAATGTTACTCATATTAGTCAATAAAATAATCATCGTAAGTATGCTAATTTAATAAGTCCGACAGACGATAAATGAGTCAAAATAAATGCCGTGATTTTACTGTTTGTGTTCTCAAAATGAAGCGAAAACGTTTCAAATAATAGTCAATAAAATAGTCATCGTAATTATGCTTATTTAATAAGTCCCCAAGTTTCCCCCATAGGAAACCCATAGGACAATCCTATTGGTCTCTATGGGTTTCCTATGGGTTTCTATGGGACCCATAGACATTTCTCAGGTCAAAATTCCCATAGAATCAAAACCCATAGGAAACCCATAGAAACCCATGTTCCACTTTCCCTATTGAAACCCATAGAAACCAATAGGCCTATGAGTTTCTATGGGTTTTCTATGGGTTTTGGTTTTATGGGAATTTCGATCTGGGTCCGACAAGACGATAAATGAGTCAAAATAAATGCTGTGATTTTACCGTTTGCATTCTCAAAGTGAAGCGAAAACGTTACAAATAATTGTCAATAAAATAATTGTCGCAATTACGCTAGAGGGTGCCACATACAATTATTTTTTGTGAGATAATGAAAAACTGAGTGTAAAATTTGAAAGAGCATAATATTTTATTGACAGAATAAACTTTATTTGATCAAAATCGGTTCAGAGTTTTAACAACTCTTTTGAATGATAACAGGATCTTTACTAAGTCATTTGTAATTTTGTATTCCTTTCGAGTCATAACTATTTATAGTTTGTAATGTAATGATGCAGGTTTGGGTTACTAAAATTCAGTTTGAGCAAAACTGTACTCTCCTTACCAGAACTCAACTATCCCTTTAACAGTTTCGAAAGGACGATAGATGAGTAAAAATAAATGCCAACATTTTACCGATTGCGTTCTCAAAATGAAGCGATAATGTTACTCATATTAGTCAATAAAATAATCATCGTAAGTATGCTAATTTAATAAGTCCGACAGACGATAAATGAGTCAAAATAAATGCCGTGATTTTACTGTTTGTGTTCTCAAAATGAAGCGAAAACGTTTCAAATAATAGTCAATAAAATAGTCATCGTAATTATGCTTATTTAATAAGTCCCCAAGTTTCCCCCATAGGAAACCCATAGGACAATCCTATTGGTCTCTATGGGTTTCCAGGTCGAAATTCCCATACCAAAACCCATAGGAAACCCATTGGAATCCTTAGAAACCTATAGAAACCCATGTTCCACTTTCCCTATTAAACCCATAGAAACCAATAAGCCTATGGGTTTCTATGGGTTTTCTATGAGCTTTGGTTCTATGGGAATTTCGACCTGGGATGTGATGATATAAGGTGTGCCCCCCCCCCCCCCCCCCCCTCCCCCCACAATCAGTCAAACAAGGCTACGCCACCCAGCATACCCCACAATGAATACCGTAGAACACCATCGTCAAGCACCCCCAAGCACCTATATGCATCTTGCTTTTAAAGAGCGCCCGCTCTCTTCCAAACGGGAAACTTTAATCATGAATGCAAATAATGGTGAGGAGTATTCATGAGGATAATAATGGAGGTGAATCTCATGGAAACGTCTTTAAAAGCAAGATGCGTATAGGTGCTTGGGGGGTGCTTGACGATGGTGTTCTACGGTATGTTAAAGGGAGCTAGTAACTTTGTTGACATGTGCAAAAAGTGATGAATGGTTGGTATATGTGTATTTTTGTGATCTGATATGTCCTCGGAGTATGTTTTATGTTAATTGGATGTTATACATGTATGACTGAGTGGTCCAAGGTTATGAATATCCAGTGGATAGTTACAAATCTGAACACTTCAATCATAAATATCTTTCTAACGAAAGGGGAATTCAGAAAACCAAAACCTGTTCCATATGCTTCTATACAAATACACCAAGGTAGAAGACATTTTTTGTGTGTAACATTCATGGACTTCGATAAGCTTCAATAATACAGCTTTCAAGATCTCAAAAGAAAAGGGTATAATATTTATAGGCTACTTTGTCCACCTACTATTCAGCTCACAATTTTAGTTTAAAAAATGGAAGTGCTTACAAATTTGATGAATTACATTCCACTTTTGGAGTCTTTCACAAAATTGTAAATCACTCTTCCATCAAATAAATTCAGCTTGCACTGCAGCAATAGGCCTGTCACATTTAGTAAAGTCACGTTCTGTCCTGTAGACAGTCACGTTCATGCCACAATTGAGCTACACAAAGTGTGTCACCTATGAACAACTTTGGTTTACATGCACAGCTTCAACTTAATTAACCCTAAAAAGACTGGGCTATTTTGAACCATAAAAAAAATGGGGGGGGGGGGGGGGGCTAAAAGGGCCCCCCCCCCTAAGATCTCGGCAACCGAAACTCCGATCGACTCCAAATTTGGCATCGTGATAGATGTCCATAAGGTCTACAATATTGCGTTGTTAAAATTAAAAAATTAATTAGAATATGCTAATTAGAGCTAATTAATTATGCAAAAATTGTATTTTTTAATATTTTTTGTAGTTTTCTCGGCAATCGAAACTCCAATCGACAAATTTGGCATGGTGATAGATGTCCATGAGCCATACAATATTGCATAGTTAAATTTTTAGTTTTAATTATAATATGCTAATTAGAGCTAATTAATTATGCAAAAATTGCATTTTTTTCGTATTTTTTGCATTTTAAAAATATTTGTTATTTATTTTTTCGATGGAATAAAATATTAACCATTATTCAACCATTTGTAGCCCAAAATTAAATGATTGCAGTGATCAGAATGAAAAATAATGAAGGTTTTGTCTTATTCTAGGAAAAAGTCAATTTCCATAGGATTTGTACACAAATCACAAAATTTTGTGATTTTCGGGCCGACGCTCACTTACAAAAGGTCACGTAACTTTAGAACGGTACACCCGGTTGTCGCAAATTTGGTATCAAAAGTTGCGCAAGACTCTAAGGAAAAAAGTCGTGAAGTGGCATCATAAAATATTTAAGCGTTGCGAAGTTATCGCGAAAATAGAGGGGGGGGGGGGCTAAATCAGCCCCCCCCCCCCAGTCTTTTTAGGGTTAAAAGTAATTCATACACCTTTTGTCTACTTTAAAATTATGTTGTTAGTGGGTTTTCCCCAGCCCACAGAAGTTTACTTGGGCTGGGTAAAACCCACTCATAACATCGATACACAGAATAAAAAAGCGGGTACACATTGCTAAAGTGGGATGAAATGAGCTGTGTATACCAACTAGTTCATAATATAGGTAACACAATTCATCTATCTCAATTGAATGAACAGACTATTGCGCAATCGCTGGCTGGCTGGCAATCAGGAATAATTCTTGAGCAATCACAATGGCAGTTGGGACTAGGTTCTATTATATCAAATGGTAACCCTGGAACACCTATGGGAACATGGTGCATAATCAAAGCTTGAAATAGGCCCAGTGGCCTGGGGCCACTTAAATTAGCTTCAGGCCACCCTAATTTTATCAATGCTGAATTTTACTTCACCAAATGTGCAACCAAATATAAAATAATTCTTGATGTTTTTCCTTGTTTGGGGCCACAATCGGTTTAGAGCAATTCAAATGAGAAAATTATAATTTTAGTATTTGCTTGACTCACCTGTTTATTTTTGTAAACATAACATACTTGGAAGTATTTTGAACTTTTGTTACATTGTTGCCTTAGATAAACTCATATGGAAATAGTATCCACAGTGGCGTAGCAACAGGGGGTAATAATTTGAAAAAACAAGGGATTTATTTTTGAAAAAACAGAGAAATATATAATAATAATAATAATAATAGAGATTTTGTATAGCGCATATTGCAAAAAGCCTCTAAGCGCTTAAAGATATTAACATAAAATTAACAAAATTAACGAAACTTAATTTTAGGGTATATAAATATACATATACAATTTTTGTAAAAGGCTAACTTAAAGGTGAATGACAGTAGTGGGAACCCCCCCCCCCCCCCCTCTTAACAATGAAATGTCGCTCTTATTACCAACCATGTGAAAGAATATAGTTTTACTAATATGGGATTATACAAATTTGGCCAAGAAACCGCCTACTAATTGATATATTTGCAAAATTATAAATTGATCTGGTGCGGATAGATATCGCCAACGCGGAATCGCGCATACGCTACGTGCAATTTGACCCCGTGCGTTCGCTATACGGGCTTGTCCCCAGCTTGTTGATATCTCCAGTCCAGCGCTAGCGGCGCGGACAGGTGCGAACGGGCAGTGGATTTATATATTTCATGGGCGGGTATTGGATTTTTTTCCAATATTTCTGCATTTAACGCATCGTTAGGTTCGGATTTTACCACACAAGCCATTTTTAGATACTTATTCAACAATATTGATCAATTATAAATGTTTTCTGTAACTTTCCCAAAACTGTTACTCATCTTTAAACAAATGAGTTTTTAACCTCGATTTAAAAGTACAGTCAACCTCGCGTAAGTCGATCTTGACGGGACCGTTATACTCGACTTGCGCGTAAGTCAAGGAAAATTTGACTAAACCGTTATGTGTATGTTGTACATAAACGTCCCCGGCCCCTAGCTACCCCTATAGCTCAGGGACTGCGTGCAGCTAGAGCTCTGCACAGCGGGCCGGGCCAATGGATTAATTTGGGATGTTAGTTCCGATCGTTGCTCAGGCATCCAGAAAAAAAAAAAAACTTTCATGGACACAGAACTCTACTTCACACTCCTACTTGGACAAATATATAAGAATATACAAATTCATACTCGTTCAGTGATTAATTTTATTGTAGACATAAATAATCTTCGCTTCAAATAAATACACGGTACTTGTTATTATGTAAATTGTGGATCCGCGATACTTTGAATTCTCAGGCCGCGGCTGCGCGGCGCGCTAGCTATGCACGGTACACGATGCACGTACGTGTATATCGTGGCATTCTCCATATGGGAGCACGCATTGAATGACGGTACCGGTACCGTACGGTGGTGTATAGGGGAGAAAAGGGAGAGCAAGAGAGAGAGATGCGAGATAAGAACAGAGGAGTGTCAGTGCAGTGCGTTGGCAAGTCATGATGCGAGTAGAGTATAAACAAAAATGCGGTGTGGCGCTTTGACCGTAATCGGTAACACATTGCGGTTTAGTTTGAGCATAGACCTTTGAGCAAGGAGTAAAAGTGATGAATGGTTGATATATATGTGTATTTTTGTGATCTGATATGTCCTTGGAGTATTGTGTGAAAGTTTTATGTTAATTGGATGTTATACATGTATGACCGAGTGGTACACGGTTATGACTATCCAGTGGATAGTGAACACATCTGAACACATCAATCGTAAATAAAACAAAAGGGGAATTCAGAAAACCAAAACCTGTTCCATATGCTTCTTTACAAATACACCAAGGTAGGAGACATTTTTTGTGTGTAACATTCATGGACTTCAATAAGCTTCAAGATCTCAAAAGGAAAGGGTATAATATGTATAGGCTACTTTGTCCACCTACTATTCAGCTCACAATTTTAGTTTAAAAATGGAAGTGCTCAACAAATTTGATGAATTACATTCCACTTTTGGAGTCTTTCACAAAATTGTAAATCACTCTTCCATCAAATAAATTCAGCTTGCACTGCAGCAATAGGCCTGTCACATTAGTAAAGTCACGTTCTGTCCTGTAGACAGTCACGTTCATGCCTCAATTGAGCTACACAAAGAGGCGTCACCTATGAACAACTTTGGTTTACATGCACAGCTCTATTAAACTTACTTAAGCAATTCATACACCTTTTGTCTACTTTAACATTATGTTGTTAGTGGTTTTCCCCAGCCCACAGAAGTTTACTTGGGCTGGGAAAAACCCACTCATAACATCGATACACAGAATAAAAAAGCGGGTACACATGCATTGCTAAAGTGGGGATGAAATGAGCTGTGTATACCAACTAGTTCATATAGGTAACACAATTCATCTAGCTCAATTGAACGAACAGACTATATTGCGCAATCGCTGGCTGGCAATCAGGAATAATTCTTGAGCAATCACGATACCAGTTGGGACTAGGTTCTATTATATCAAATGGTAACCTTGGAACACCTATGGGAACATGGTGCACAATCAAAACTTGAAATAGGCCCAGTGGCCTGGGGCCACTTAAATTAGCTTCGGGCCAGCATAATTTTATCAATGCTGAATTTTACTTCACCAAATGTGCAACCAAATATAAAATAATCTTGATGATTTTCCTTGTTTGGGGCCACAATCGGTTTGGAGCCATTAAAATGAGAAAATTATAATTTTAGTATAGGTTTTCCCATTCATTTTAACACTTTCGTCATTCAATTTCATTAATTCGTCTCGAGGAACCACCAGAGCGGTAATCCCAACTTCAATTTCGTCTTTTGTCAATCAATTTCACACAAAGATCACACAATTTAGTCATTAGTCACACATTTTCGTCAATTGAAAATCAAATTCGTCAGTCACAATTGCTGAACACATAAAAGCGAAAGCAATTTCGTCAATTGGCAACCAATTTCATTAAAACTCTATTCAAATTCGTCGCATGGTATAGCCTTATATGCCTGTCTGTGTGTATGATTATGTACATATAGATGATATAGGTGGTTAGATGGGTATGTATGTGTGTGTATGTGCGTATGTATGTGTGTGCGCGTGTGTGTGTACATACTATTTAATATTGTTTAAAGGGTTCTAGCGATCGAAAAGGCTCAAAATTTGACTTTTAATCATCCTTATATAGTTTTGAACGCAGAATTCGATAATGACAAGAGTTTTTTTTCGAAAAAAACGCATTATAAAAAAAATCTGACTCCAATATCTCTATCGGGAACGACCCGTGAAATTTGTCCAAGAGCAGCTTCGAGTCTGCATAAATTACGTGACGTCATTGCAGGAGCCTGTGTTGTTTACATTCTCGCAGCTCGCATTGTCTGTGTACTATAGTACATGTTCTTGCTGAAGTACTCAATGAAAAGTGTTTAATTTAGCAAATAAATGTAATTCTCAATCGATGAATTTAACTCGGATGTATTTGATAGTGATAGCGAGCATGACTATGACATTGGGAGCGATATATCAGATGCTGAAATGTCAGATTTGAGGAGGAAGAGGAAGATGGCGATGCAGCTGCAACTCTGACCAGCGGGTATACAGCCGTACTAATCTGAACCCGTGCAGCCGTAGCCTCGGCGGATACGCGTACTGGCGATCGTGATAAAGCTTCCAAGTACCATCAGCACTCAGCAGGCCGACCCGGAAAATAGGATTGGAAACAACAGTTGGTGAGTTTTAATTGTACAATTTATGATATTATTGTGAGATATTAACTGCTTATACTGATCGTTGGATAGAATTAATAAGCATGGGCATAATCGGATACTAAAGTGGTTAATTATTATTATTATTATTATTGATACCTGTACTGACTTCAATTACCTGTGCCCGTTGCATGGCAGCTTGATTGAAGGCAGTCGGCCCGGCTTGCCGAGCGGGGCACAGGCCAGCGCACCCCTACAACTACAATGGGCTTCACTACAACTACCCTGCAACATACATAAAATATAAAGTACTAAATGATGATAGGACTGACAATAATAAAGATAATGTATTTTGAAGCAGCATTTAGAGGCTTGTTCAAGCTTCAAACACTACTGCATAAAATTATACGGTATGGACTGATTTGTTGGAATTTGCTGTACTAAAGCTCTAGGTATAAATAAGCTATCAATTTACACATTTCTACAATTTGCAGGTGTTCATGTGCTGGAAGCTGCTCGGCCATGCCGACGGTGAAAGAGTCCACATGTTGCAAGGAGATCCTGCAGGTGATGGAGAAGGTGGACTCTTACGAGGAGACCCTGGACTGCATCACAGAACACCCAGGATTTAGGAATGCATGTGCTGGAGACTGCATACTATCAGTTCCGCCAACAGTATATACGGGAAGGATACGAAGATGAACGCAGGAGTTAATGAGTAGGTTGGACTTTTTAAAGATTGAAAATGTGCTTTTAACCATGCTGATATGTACAGTGCAGTGGCCGTACCCAGGATTTTTTCAAGGGGGGGGGGGGGGTTATTTCGTCAGCCAAATTTCTGTTAGCGAGGGGGAAGGGGTATTCGTAGAAAATCTTTGAGCTGAGACCAAGTACCTTCAAAATGTTTTGACACCAAGACCATTGATTGAGAATTCTGGGGGGGGGGGGGGGGGGGGGGGGGGTCAAGACCAAGATTATTTGCACGTTGAAAAGGGGGGGGGGTTCAAACCCCCCAAACAGTCATTTTTTGGTCACCCCCCCCCCCCCCCCCCCCTCCCCCCTCCGGGTACACCTATATGATACAGTCCATGTACATAAAGACATTTAGAACTACTATACAAGACCCTGTATATTGCACATTGTATTAATAAGCACTCATATGGGTCATCCAATTATAATTTTGTATACCTTTTCTCACAAACTTTTCTCTTCTCTTTCTATTGTTCTTTTTTTCTTTTCCCAGGAGAAACAAACATGCTGCTTATAGGCAACTGGCATGGTGGTGTTGGAGTTATCTGGGGCACCAGGTGAGAGTGCCACTCCATCCTGCGCTGTAATGATGGATATGGCAACCTTCCCTTCAGACTCATACAGGATTCAGGAAGCATTCGCATCACGATCGTTTACTGGCACTACTAACCTGTAGGCTGTACAGACTATTTATAACAATTTCAAAGTGACATTTTCTCTGCAAATCTCCTTCAGAACAGGAATACTATTATGGTCACATCTTACTTACATTCCATCTGCTGATTATTTTGGGAATATTTTACTTATGGAGTGAGTAAATTCCATAATAAACCATTTTCATGACTGTCTTACGTGTGAATTTTACCTTGGCTACTACATGTAGTTTGTTTACGAAATTCAGGCTGAAAAAAGGCTGATTGCTATATTTTGTTTATTTTTTGGTAATAAAGATAATTTGCTCACAACAGCAAAACAATGTGTGAAAGTTTGATATGTGTGTACAGTATGTGGGATGGGAATAGGGCACACTTTTATGAGTTTCTTTAATTAAAGTAAAAATATCAGAACAATTGTAAAAACAATGCAGCATGCTGATGGGTCTTTATGAAAATAAGACAAATCTGCAAGTTTTGTTCTTTTTGGCAGCCTGTTTTGAACCAAAATTTCAAATATTTAGCAATTTGGGTCTTTGGGATGTGGTCGAACTAGAAAAAAACTCACCATCAACATTCATGAAATCATGTTTACAACATTCTCAAACAAATATATATGTTAAATTGTGTGTGTATGTGTGTGCATGTATACTTTTGACAGGAAATGAAGAGAAGATGGGTATAAATGAAGATTTTAATTCCAAAAGGGCGCTAAATCCACTTTTGGACTTTTCATGTAAATTGATGTTTTTTATTTGACAACTTTCACTTCTTTCAATGATAGAGAATTTCACATATAATGAAGACCTATCATAACACATTATAAAAACACTCATGAAAGAAATCCTGCTATAGTAGTTATTTTTAAATATTTTTTCAAAATTATTTTTCCACCGGATTTAGCGCCTTTTGGAAATAAACATGGATTTAGCGCCTTTTGGAATTAAAATTTTGAGGCTTGATATCAGATTATACAGGTTATATGTATGGTTGGTTATAAATTAAAAACTAGATGGATCTTCGACTGCGCGCAGTCGAAAATTATGCCTCCGCTATGACGCGATTTTTAATATCAAGCCAAAAATAACGTGCACTGAATTTTTTTTCTTTCTGTGACCTTGACCATAAACTTTGATGGTTACATTGGCTCCAAGAAAAATTCAGGTACCAAGTTAGATTGAAATCTGACATTCAGTTCTTGAGATTTTGCCATTACAAGCAATGTTTGCATACATATTGAGTCATGTGACCTTGACCTTTGACCTCATGACCCCCCAAATCTAATCCAATCATTGCCACCCTGATGTGTATGTAACTCATTCCAAGTTTGAAATTGATCCATCAAACGGTTCTTGAGATATTGCGAGAAGGATGCTTTTTTGCGCATATTTTGAGTCCTGCGAACTTGACCTTTCACCTCATGAACCCCAAAATCTAATCAGATCATTGTCACCCCCAATATATACACTCATACCAAGTTTGAATTTGATCTGTCGACCGGTTCTAGAGATATCGCGAGAACGAGGCATTTTTGAACATACATTGAGTCCTGTGACCTTGACCTTTGACCTCATGAACCCCAAAATCTAATCAGATCATTGTCTCCCCAATATATACACTCATGCCAAGTTTGAATTTGATCTGTCAACCAGTTCTAGAGATATCGCGAGAACGAGGTATTTTTGAACATATATTGAGTCCTGTGACATTGACCTTTGACCTCATGAACCCCAAAATCTAATCAGATCATTGTCCCCCCAATATGTACACTCAAACCAAGTTTGAAATTGATCCGTCAACCGGTTCTTGAGATATCGCGAGAACGAAAACGGGACGTACGTACGGACGGACGGACGGACGGACGTACGTACGGACGGACGGACGGGACGGACGGACGGACGGACGGACGGACAACCCAAAAACATAATGCCTCCGGCCACTTCGTTGGCGGAGGCATAATTAATGTTTTCCTGTGATGATAAGAATTATTTTAGAATATGAATCAAGGTTCTAATGACCTGTTACATCCATATCTATGCCCTAACACTGTGGGGCATTTTATTGTACCACTGTCATTCTGCACATTCCACTCAGATGCCAACCATGCATCATGATCTTCTCTCCAAGCAGTCCAAGCACAACTTCAATCATCATGTTCTCACTTGTTATCCTAATTCAACACATTTCAGAAAATCAGAAAAATAAGGATATTAACCAGATCCACAGTAACCATGGAAACAAAATAAACTATCAGTAAAGACGTAATGAATTATGATTATCTTGCAAAATTGTTTCACTCATTCTGAAAAAAAACATTCGAGAAAATGACACAAATAAATAAAATATTGATAAACATTATGTCAAACTGAAAAAAGAAAATTTGAGTTAGTATCATGCACTGTAACATGCGCAGCGTGTTATAGACTATCTGGAAAAAATGGCAGCATGGATATGGATGCGAGGTTCATCTGACCCGCCTATGCATGCAGACAGCCAATGCTGTAGTTAGTTGCACTCAGTTTGCAGCAAGCTTCGCATATGTAGTTTAGTGCAGAGCTTATTGTGTTTTTGAGTTGCCCACAGTCTTTTTTAAAAACTCAACATAGGACATGACGATCGAGATACGCGGTTGCTGTCACCATCCACCACCAGTTGAACTTGACGTCAGTCGTCGCGTCATGGACATCGATGTGGGACATGATGATCGAGATTCGCGGTTGCTGTCACCGTCCACCAACGGTTGTTAAACTTGACGTCAGTTGTCGCGTCATGGAGATCGACGTGGGACATGACGACCGAGATTTGCGGTTGCTGTCACCATCCACCACCCGTTGCTGTAGTTAGTTGCACTCAGTTTGCAGCAAGCTTCGCATATGTAGTTTAGTGCAGAGCTTATTGTGTTTTTGAGTTGCCCACAGTCTTTTTTAAAAACTCAACATAGGACATGACGATCGAGATACGCGGTTGCTGTCACCATCCACCACCAGTTGAACTTGACGTCAGTCGTCGCGTCATGGACATCGATGTGGGACATGATGATCGAGATTCGCGGTTGCTGTCACCATCCACCAACGGTTGTTAAACTTGACGTCAGTCGTCGCGTCATGGAGATCGACACGGGACATGACGACCGAGATTCGTGGTAGAAGTTGTCATCTATCGTCGGTTGCGAACTTGACGTTGGCTAGGACGACCAAGATATTCCCTATTAATAGAAAAAAAAGAAGATAAATTAATTATGTAGACCATGGTCATCTAAACTTTAAAGAAATATTTAGTTCGCAATTGCACAAGTTTGTTTTTGTATTACTTTTTCATAAAACAATGCTTATTGTTTGAATCTTTTTTTCTCTTGGCTTATTGAGTTATGTACGTATGGTCAACTCAATCCACATCTACAGGGTATGTATTGTTCTAATGAGCATATTTTCTGACTTTACGTTGCAAGTCTTTCTACAACGGGGCCTAGTAGTTGCACATGCAGTGTTTTTATACTAAATTATACATAAACAATTCATGATCCCACATATGGTTTACGGCAGAAAAATATGAATTTCATCATAATAAATGATGATGATGATGATGATGATGATGATGATGACTATGACAGAAGATGATGATGATGAAAAAGAAGATGATGATGATGATGATGACTAAGAAGATGATGATAATTATGATGATATCGAAGAAAATAATGATGAAGATGATGATCAATTTTTGAAATAAGGCGACCACAAGAACAGGATGGCTGGACAGACATCTCAAAAACATAATGTCTCAGGCCACTTCGCTGAAGACGATAAATATGATGATGATGATGATGAAGAAGAAGATGATGGTGATGATGTTGAAGAAGATGGTAATGATGACAAAGGAGAATATGATAATGATGTCAAAGAAGAAAATGATGATGATGATGATGATGATGATGATGATGATGATGATGCTGATGATGATGACCATGATAATGACAAAGATGATGACGCTGATGATGATAAATACATTTTTGCAATATGGTGACCACAAGAGCAGGATGGCCGGACAGTCAATTATAAATATAATGTCTCAGTCTCTCAGACCACATGATAAGACCTTCGACTAAGAGACATATTTTGTAAATATCCTATAAAGTTATTTTGACACTGATTTAACAAATACTTTGGGAAACTTACAGAAAGAGGCATCTTCCTTGACAGCCTTCACGGATGCTCTCCCAGGCATTTACTTGTGTTTGTTGACTTTAAACCGCTTCTGTTCCGTCTTCGTGGTAGCGCGAGGACGCTCACTGTTTCAGTTGTAATGAAGAACAGCAAACTGAAGCCTGGAAAGAGAACATAAAATGTTGTATGGTGACGTGTTATGCCCAGATTTCTATGATGCATCTGCTTTCAAATGCTTGAGTGAAATATAAATAATTGTGCATTCAGTCACATTCAAATAATTTTATTGCATAACAGGTGTATACATGCATTTATTATGTTATCAGGGAACTTATGAAACGGTTGATCTGATGGATTGCATAAATTTATTTGCATTACTCAAAAAAAGTGGCCGCAGGCATAAGAACTTAAATTAAGACATGCATGTACCTTAATTGTTGTCATGCCCTTGTATCCATAGGCCTTCACTAAAAGTGGTTGATGATTCCATGAAATGCCTCCAGCGATGAAGTTTGCTTCCCCCAGACAACATTATCTTGTCCTTCAGCAAATGTGATGTTGATGCATCTGCAAGTTCTTCTCAAACCTTGGTACCTGAATGTTCACACAGTAAAAAGGAAGAAATATAACACCAACACAGACCTATCATCATTTTCTTTTTACATATTTAAGGCTACTGTGATGTGTGAGACGAATTTGTGTCCTAAGAGATTCTGAAATCACATCTGTCCAAAAGCTGCCTTGGTTCCTGTAAGCACTGGGTTAATTATGAGAGTCAAACTTGCCTGATAAGTATTATCACACAAGCTACATAGTACATGCATGCAATACAATTAATGCACAAGCAAGACAATGTCAATGATCTGACCCACAATCCTGCAATCATTATCATCACATCAGTTATTACCTCAATTAGAATCTATAATTGTTGTTCTTATGTGAATTATAGAACTTTGGCATTGCTTTGGAGTTTGATCAATTTATTGTTGCCGGAACGTTTAATTCTGTTTTAAATCTACTTTAGTTTTAGTACGCTACAACTTGTTGTCTTTTTCTTACCTTCATATTTTGTTTCTCAACGGCAATTCTCCAGTCACACTCACAAGCCTTTCCTACAAGGTGGTTGCTGATGGCAATTTGATGAGAGGTATAGGTATATGAACATAGAAATCACATCGTCCTTGTTCGTATTGTTGTAAGTGTAACCAGCAATAACACACCGTGATGATGGCATTGTAATAATTTCACTGAGCTAAAGCTGCGTACTCTCAAATCCACTTGCACGCGAAGATAATACAATGTAAAACAGCTGTTAGGAAACAGCTGATATGATCAGAGAACAACAAACCGATCGACCATGTACACGTACACGTTATTGTATGGCAGTACAGTAATAATACCATCGAATACCCACCGCAACGCGCACCGGCTTATCGTAACGTACAGGTCGAATCACGGGAAGCTGGATGCATGTACCAGTCGTTCGTACAAGTGGGCGCTGTCGTAGAAGCAGGATAGCACACTCGTAAAACGCGAAAGGGTATGTTCTTAAGCCTAGGCAGTTTTTCGTCTGCTACTGGATTTTCACCAAAAGGAGGTTATTATTTGCTCGAAAAATGGAAATTATAACCAAGCACGGCCTAAAATTAACACATTTGATTACATATAACAATGTAATATGTATACTGAATACAAGAGTTCCAATTTCTACAGTTTTAATATTACCATTTGATGCAATAATAGTGTGCGTTATATACACATCAATTGCACACCAAAGCCTTACAATCTCCTGCAATGACGTCACAAATCCAAGCCCTCTATTGCCCAGAATGGCACTTTTTTGAGGGGCGGGGCATATCAAGTCGTGAAATGCTGTGATTCTGGTACAAATTGTAATGTTTTTCTCAATTCAGTAATTTGTTGTACATAATTTGACTGGAATAGTGACATAAAACTATGTTGACAACTTTTAAAAGGCTAATTTAATTGGATTGCAGGGCCCCTTTAATATTATTTCTACCGTATGTACTGTATGTCTTGAAAAAGAATTTAATGCAATTTGCTGTAAACGTGCTTTTGTGCGTGTTGGTGTACACACATGCATGTGTGCAAATGTATGCGTGTTTGAAGGTGTGTGCGTATGTTTTGTGCGTGTGAGTTTGTTTTCGAGTGTATACATGTGTATGTTACCCCCTAACTGATTAATGTTACAATTAGCAATTACATCAAGACAATATAGAACAGAACATTACAGTGTAGATACATAGGACGAATTTGAATAGAGTTTTGACGAAATTGGTTGCCAATTGACAAAATTTCTTTCGCTTTTATGTGTTCAGCAACTATGACCGACGAATTTGATTTGCAATTGACGAAAATGTGTGACTAATGACTAAATTGTCTTTGTGTGAAATTGATCGACGAAAGACGAAATTGAAGTTGGGATTTCCGCTCTGGTGGTTCCTCGGGACGAATTTGAATGACAAATTAATGAAATTGAATGACGAAAGTGTTAAAATGAATGGGAAAACCTATATTTGCTTGACTCACCTGGGCTGCAAGGACAAAAGGCCAAATTCTAGCAATGGCACAATTATTTAACTATATTATCTATGAGGAATATGATTTATACAATAAACTAGATGGATCTTCGACTGCGCGCAGTCGAAAATGATGCCTCCGCCATTACGCAATTTATTTATATCAAGCCCAAATCAACATGTACACAGAATTAATTCTGTCAACTCAATTTTGATGGTACTCTGTCTTTTAGATCTTGACGTATCACAATTATGAGCTATAAGTGACCTTGACCTTTGCCCTCATGACCCCAAAATCTAATGACTACAATTGTTCCCTATTATACATTCAGGTATCAAGTTGGATTGAAATCTGATATTCAGTTCTTGAGATTTCCAATCTCAAGCTACTTTTACATATAATGAGCCCTGTGACCTTTGACCTTTGACCTCATGACCCCCAAAATCTAAGCAGTTCATTGGCTCTCCAAGGAACATACATGTACCAAGTTTGGTCAGAATCTGTCAATCCCTTCTTGAGATAACGCGATCACAAGCTATATTTGCATATACAATGAACTCTGTGACCTTTGACCTTTGACCTCATGACCCCAAAATCTAATCAGATCATTGGCCCCCCAAGATACATACATGTACCAAGTTTGGTCAGAATCAGTCAATCCGTTCTTGAGATAACGCGATCACAAGCTATTTTTGCATATACAATGAACTCTGTGACCTTTGACCTTTGACCTCATGACCCCAAAATCTAATCAGATCATCGGCCCCCCAAGATACATACATGTACCAAGTTTGGTCAGAATCTGTAAATCCCTTCTTGAGATAACGCGATCACAAGCTATTTTTGCATATATAATGAGCTCTGTGACCTTTGACCTTTGACCTCATGACCCCAAAATCTAATCAGATCATTGGCCCCCCAAGATACATATATGTACCAAGTTTGGTCAGAATCCGTCAATCCGTTCTTGAGATAACGCGATCACAAGCTATTTTTGCATATATATAATGAGCTCTGTGACCTTTGACCTTTGACCTCATGACCCCAAAATCTAATCAGATCATTGGCCCCCCAAGATACATATATGTACCAAGTTTGGTCAGAATCCGTTAATCCGTTCTTGAGATAACCCGATCACGAGCTATTTTTGCATATATAATGAGCTCTGTGACCTTTGACCTTTGACCTCATGACCCCAAAATCTAATCAGATCATTGGCCCCCCAAGATACATACATGACCCAAGTTTGGTGAAAATCCGTCAATCGGTTCTTGAGATAACGCGATCACGAGAACGGGACGTACGGACGTACGTACGTACGTACGTCCGGACGGACAACCCGAAAACATAATGCCTCCGGCTACTTCGTTGCGGAGGCATAAAAAACTCTATTGAATTGCCCATATCGTGCATTGCAATAAGATATCATCGGATGAGGAAGAGAGGGGCGCGAAGTCAAATTTTCGTACATCGGAAACAATAATGTTTAAAGTTTGAAAGCCATATAGAAACCAAATGTAACCTTGATCTCTTTAATATTTCATGAATATTTGCAAATTCGATAAAATTTCACATGACATAAAGGAGGCTTTGATCTTCAAGATGGTATGCATGCATAACTCTATTTTATAACGTCCTTCTCACTCTCATCTGACGATAAACTAATGCATTACTGCAATGCTAGATATGACCTTTTTGGAAATTAAAAACAAGATTTTTCAAAACATAAAACTGAATCTGGTGGCCCAAAACTGAAAAGAACATTAAAAAGTTCTGTAATATTTGGTTGCGCATTCGGGTCAGTGGAATTATGCATCCATTAAATTTGTTGGCCCAGCCAGTGTGCTAAATTTGAGCACTGATTACGGCAAATAACATTTTGGTAAAGTGAAAATAGCAACATGCATAAAGTTTAAGATATTCTAGTGTGGGGCAAGGATAAAGCTCATTACTGTGTTTCTAAATCTAATGAGATACCAGTACCTGTTCTGATTGGCTTAATATGCTGTCTGCAATTCTTCTGTACTTCTTCAGCTTGCTCAGCCACCCCAAGTTTACACTGTCTCTGCGGTAACCCACCAATGCAATCTGCACATTCAGTACGAGCCTAAGGGCAGCCTTGCCTGGTATTGTATCAGGAACTGTAATGTAGCGTGAAGAGAATAATTGTTTTAATTTGTTTGTTACAAGTGTAAACAAAATATTTATCGCTCTCGGAATGGATTCCACATCAATCTCTATTGTGCATGGTACTTGACCAGAGAGTATGTTGTAAGCAGCTTGGTTGAATGGAAGCAAATACAATGCTAAGGTCAAGCAGATATTGATTGGTTCTTTTGTGGGCGCTCGATGTGGTATCTTGCCCAGTCCATGAAAGCATCTCGTATATCCTGTTCCCTACTAAATGTTGTTATAAAACAGCTCTGGTGAATTCTGTAACGTGATTGGTTAAATCCTGTCACGTGACTATTCATTAAATTTCCACAAACATGCACGACCGTGCAAAACAGGGTGCAACCCCATGCATTACTCGTTTTGGTTGCGCAACTTTTTGCACGGCTGTGACGTCACAATGCTTGTTTACATAGTTCGATCGAAGACGATCTTGCGAAAGTGATAAAAATATGATGGAAATTGCTTCATTTTGTAAATTATCTGTTCTGTAGTAAATAAATGTGTGCAATTTGGTAAATTATATGGTATGTGGTTTGATATTGGGAAGTCTTGGAATGGGAATGCATACAATTCTTTGATAATTCTCACTTTTAACGAGAAAAATTTCTGATTTTCGGCGACTGTGATTGATCTGCTGAGCTGCCAGAGTCAAATTCAGTGAAGCGAGTGCAGAAGTGATGATTAATTTTGTAAATTCCTTAACAAATTCACACTCTAGAGAGTAGATAGACTGGGTTACTAATTGTGGCGAGTCTGTTTTCAATAATCCAGCAAAATGAAACAATCCGTGGTTGAGCTTAGTTTTATAAAACTAATAATACAACAGTCTTATTATCGTACATTGTGTAAATGCATGGACTCTCGGCTATGTTAGCTGTGCGCATGCGCACTCGGCGTTGCCTCGTGCACATCGCACAGATAACATAGCCTCGAGTGCAATGAATTTACACAATGCACTCTAGACAGTGTATTATTAGTATAATATCCCACTTTGAAAATACAAGGACCACCAGGCTCCCATAGACAATGGGTGAACTGGCCTCGCAATTAAAAGGCCACTAAAGGCTGCATTTTGTGAGTATACAAATAGAAACAATAACTTACCTTTTAAAATGCTCTTCTGTCCACTATCAAAGTAAATTGGATTGCCAGAAGTGAGTCCCTGTAACATGAACAAAAACAATTTAATAGTTCCTAATTTGCAAAGGCAGTTCAAAATGACATGTACACGTGTTGTATGTCTACTCCTGAATCGATTAATCCTTTTAGATTCTTACATACGATTATGCCACTCATCACAGCGAAAGGCTCCCCAAAACCCGGGAAAATTAATATATAGATTTCTACATGGTGTGAATCATCATTTTCTAAGCTTAATTTTGATAAAGAGTTTGTTAAACGATCAAGCGACAATAATATATAATCGCTTTCTTATGGGCAATTTTGATGGTTCTGGAAAAATTAAATCACAATTGAAGTATAAATGTAGCATTCATTTTGATCCTGACACTGGCTCACTGTTGCTATTGGTATTCACATACATGAGTATGTCAATGAATCCCTATTCTGCACTTATTGGCCAGAAAACAATACATTTAATCCATCCTTGGAGAAGTTTTAGCCGTTTCTTGTTTTATCTGTGGGGAAGTTAAGTCTTGTCAAGGCAAACTTGACAGTGTACAGTGCCATTTGGAACAGTATATAATTCACAGCCAATTAAGTCATTAGTAAATTATCTTTTCACACTTCACACATTATACAGTTATCCAAGTCACTGCACCAATAACGGGGAACCACCACCCAAAAATAAATATAAGACAATGAAAGGATAGTTTTAGTTTTCTGCTTTTGTTTCATATAGTTTTTCATTGATGTTTATATTATTTTGTTCATGCGAAAGTAAAACATGCTACAAATATGCAATAAATACATTATATAAATAAATGTAATTAAAGAAGCATGTCATATGATATTCATTATATATTTGTTATATTGTCATAATCATAGTATTGCTTAACCATTTCAGGGGCCTTTCAAACCACAAGCCTTGCTTCCAAGATTGGCTCCTCCACATTTTTGTAGAAATTATTTTATACAAAATATGTGCCTTTAACCCGTTGAGGACGAATTGATTTTGGTATAACACGCATTCTCCATAGACTCAAGAACGAAATTTTTCGGGACCAGTCCTCAACGGGTTAATATGTTCTAAATTGTTACTTTGATCAGTATATATGTATTACAAACGGTTTTAGTGTCCTAAACAACCATTTTTGTTACATCGATTGTTCAAAATATTGATCACATTGTATTGTTTATTGTTTGTTTTGAAAATGTGGAAATAAATACGAAAAAATTACTACATTAGATGATTAGTATATTTTTGCAGACCCATGCATGTTTATTCGCAGTACTTAGTTATAATTATAAAGTTTGAAAAATATTTTTTGGAGACATGTATCTATGGTTGCTGGTGGAATGGAACAATACAAGAAAAAACAATCACTTTGATATTAAAAGGGGTAGTTCAGTTTTTCCTGAAATAATGAAAAACCAAGTGTAAAATTTGAAAGAGCATACAATTTTAATCGCAGTATAAACTTTATTTGATCAAAATCGGTTCAGAAACGGCTGAAATATCAATAAATTTATCCGATCGTAATAAATCTGGGGCCCAGATTTATTTGATGATTTTTAAAAAAATGTAAAATGCTTAAATACACTTTTTCAAAAATTTTCAAAAGAGATTTTAAAATTGTTGTTGATGATCTCTCTATTTAAAGGGACATTCCCTCTTTTGAAAGCCAAATTTCAAAAGTTACGAGGTTAATTGTCTTATATGAAAGAAAATGTCATGGCTGAAAAAATTAGAGCTTGAAATCTCTTTTTCGTGGAGTTATAGCCCTCAAAATAATAAAACAACAGGTAGCGTTTAATTGTGCACTTAACGTGTATTCACCCGGTGGGAAAGTTTGCTCACCGATTCCACGGAGTGCCACAGCGCTATGCGTGACCCCTATGTGACCCGCGCTAGCTACGTGACCCGCACATAAATAACAATGGGTAAGCGATTACTAAACAAAATAACCAAACCTCGCTTAAACTGACTACATGTAATTATATATTCTTCATAGATTTTTAGATCTTTTCCCGTGACATACCTTTACAAATGTCGGCTTCACAATACCTTTACAAGAATAAGTACAATATTGTTGTAATATTATGCTCAATCAGTTAAACTCCTTTATTGACCGATATATAGTTTGATGGAGGGACGCATTCGTTTTTTTTCGTAGAATCCAAATTACAGGGCTGTTCGATCTGATTTTTTTTTGGTGTGTTACATTCATCCACATCCGTCAACTGGAAACTGTTCAGACGTTTTGTAAGAGAGGACCTGTCCCTTTAAAGGAGCTACAGCATCTAGATGGCCTAATTTTCAAAATTAGGCTCTCTATGTGTAATTTTTCCTCAAGAAAAAGAATTTGGCAGTCATTTCCCATGAAATTATCCAATTTTGGGGTAGTAAATATATAATTGTCCTGGGAACGCCCCTTTTAAATCGCCAAAATCGATTATGCTGCCCTCTATTGGTGGGACGTCATCTAAAGAACTTCGCCCCATAGTCTCTTTACACAACGCCTCTCTTTAATTCTCTAGATGACGTAAGATGATGAAGTGTCAATTACGCTGCTGATTTTGGACCCTAAATGTGGGATTTGGCATCAGAAAATTAGCCTTAGTTTTTTTCTGCAGACCTAGTGTACATGTCATCAACTATGGAATAAGTGCCATAATACGTTGTATTCTTTAGTTCCTTTAATCATTAATTGAACAAAATATCACATGCATAATTATGTATGAAAAATGGTTGAAACCAATGCTTTTTTAGAGAGCACCCTCTAAATGTTTTAATGGCTCTTTTTGAATGATAACAGGCTTTGTACTAATAGTCGTTTGTAATTTTCTATACCTTTCGAGCATGGTGAAGTTATAATTATGAATTTGTAGTGTTATTGTGCAGGTTTTGGTTACTAAAGCTCCATCAGCCTTACCAAAACTGTACCAGCCCTTTAAAGGATTATTTTGGTTTGTTGGTTCCCTTTAAATTATCTGATACTCACAAGACGGAGACTTGTATCAGCATGAAAAAAGAAGAATAAATCTTGCTGCTTCTCTAACTCTGGCATGAGGTGAAGGGCCCCTTCTCTCCTTATCTCGATGCACAAGCCAATGGCTTTGGCAAATGTCACACAAGCCTCATAAACGTTCTGCTGCTCCATCAACTGAATACCCACATCAAAAATGTTGTGAATGCATCTTCGAAGACTCTCCTGTGGTGAAAAAAGGTGAGGCAAGGTATTTTAGACAAAATCATTCCAAAGCAAGATTGAGTTGGTTGTGATCATGATCATTTGTTTGAAAATTAAGAGAAATTATTCTAATATCTTACATAAATCACACATATTTTTGAGCTGATCCATCATTATTAGAAAACAAATGATGAATTCTACCGGTGTAAAAATTGCATGAAAGCATAACATTTCCATTTCCTTAATGATTGATTGTATACTATATTCTCATAATTAGTGTGTTATTGTTCGATTTTTGAATTGTTCTATGGTCATGATATTTGCTAGGTATGGATGTTTGTACCCTAGGATTAAAGTATAGCTTTTGAGAATTATACCTATTTCGTAGTTTCGAATCTATCTTCTATACATGTATAATAATAATATGATGAATATGTATATGTTTAGATCCCAATAGAAAAGACTACCCATTCCACCTGTGAGGTATTTTTTCTATCCATTAACTTTGTCAAATACAACCACAATCAATGGGCAGTAGATGATAAAATCTGGTCACATACATTTTCACCAGGTCAACAGTCTTCTTCTTCCATATCACATACCATTCAGAAGAATCTTACAATGATATGGTATGACTTCTGGAAAATATTATTAAGTTTATCACTGGATCACATAAATAATATTAAACATCAGGTTTCCATGAATAATGAGACACATCATAGTCAAGTGGTTCGTGGGACAATATACCTGAAGCTGTGGGCTGCGAGATATTTTCCATACACCCACAAGGCTCCATCTGTAAAACAAAAGAATAAAAACATCAAAATTACATTATCTGCTCTCCCTCTGTTATTTCGGACAATCAAAATATCATTTTTAATTGGCAATGGCTGTTTTTGTATACACATACTACCTAACATATTGGATAAATAATTGTTCATGTAGGATATACTACCGGTATTTGTATTTTCCCCCCAGAATGAAGTAGTTGACCCATATATTGCATTCACACCATCCCCAAATAGTCTAAATTCAAAAAAGGAAAATGGTGTACAAAAGAAAAACTCATGCTAAACAATCTCTTCATATGTTTAAACCATTTAGTTTGCATTTGAATAGAATGCTTAAATGGCCTTATGTTATGCAATTCTTTTATGGACCAGGTGCACATAGCTGACCATGGCAGTGTATTCTCTTCTATTCAACCTAGCTCCTATACAGAATTTGTTGGCTCCCCTCTCTGAACATGTATCACAGGAACCGTGAACCCGTAGTGAGGAGATAACTTATTATAATTTCTTTGATAAAAACATTGATGATAAGTATTATGCAGTAAATATTTACCATTATTATTAACAAGTAAACAAAAAGACATATGTCCTGCCTCATAAATCCTTGAATAGCTTCAGTTATTAACACAATCATGTTTTACAAAGATTTGTGAACTTGAACAAAGTCACTTACATTTGATCCCAGTCCATGTTTACTTATTGGCCTCACTCGTTATCTAGAACCATTTCACCTTTGAGTTACTCGTCTTCAATAAAGAGACTCTTGAAGATGCTTCTTTCTTAGCCGATGCCTGGAATATGTGATAATAAATCACTAGTTATATATACAATTAAAACAAAATACTGACATAGTCATCTGTAATTCATTCACACAGTGGAAACTAAATCCATCCAACACAAAAGTAAGTCCCCTACCCCACCTAGACTGACAGGTCTATCATTTTCATGGCCTCTTTTACATTTAAATGCAATCTTTTAAGGGCCGACAGTAAAAGATTGCAATTAAATGTAAAAGAGGCCATGAAAACGATAGACTTGGTGATCTACCCCCCCCCCCCCCCCCCTTAGCAACTCCTCTTAAAGACTGTCAAGCATAGGGGTGCTAAGCAGCTGATGGAACCCAGCTGATTGCCCCTTTCAGTACATTATGTGTAACTAAACCCCTCAAAAAAAGTGCGGAAACTCAAGTTTGATCAATTATATCTATTTTCTTATGAAATCATAATGGTTATATTTGGTATCACTTGAAAGAGTGTGTATACCTCTTTAAAATGATACCAAATTCGTAAGCATCACGAGCACGAGGTATGCGCAGTATATTTGAGAATGGGGGAATGTCAGAAGTAAAATGTCACAAAATGCGCCAACAAACTTCAGTTGGAAGGTCTGTTCAAATTCTTTCGACGATGAATATCTTAACAATGAAGAGATACTGTTGAATATGGTGTCAGACAAAAGCCTGTTTAATTATCTTTCCAATGACACCTCACTTGGAATGATTATGAAAGCCGGGAAGGTACAATTAAGGTGAATATTGGGGAGGATCGACAGCAAAATGTAAACAAAATGCATTTGATTGTGTGAAATTGAAGGCGTTGCATCCAAAAACGACTTTTTGTGGGGATATTGTAGTACTTTACTTTACATAATCATTATGAAATTCAACATCATGTTGAAGCGTGTTAATTTGTCAATAAAATAATGCCCCATTCATAGTGGTTATGTGATCGAGGTGTGGGTAGTACCTCTAAATGTATGGGGATCAAAATGACACGTTGCAAGGTCGACGTTCTACCGTTTAATATGTGGTAATAAGGGCATACCTACACGGTCAAAGAGGGCGCTAATATGCCAGTTCTGGCCAGTTTGCGTAGGTTTAGAGAAATTTGATGCATTTTCAATACATCAAGTTTGTGAGTTTCCTGTGCTGCACACTCATATTCAGCATAATCATTGCAAATGAGATATCATATTAAAGATAAATTAACAAGCTTTCCGATAGTGCAACACGGAATGATGATAGAGTTATGACTAATACAACAATATCTTACCGGAATCTTGAAACAAGAAGCCACGGTCTTAAATTCATAGCATTAAAAGACCCCCATATCCGGTTTTACTGCACACACCCCAATATAGCATAATTATTACAGGTAAGACATGATTTTAAGGAAAAATAAACATGCTTTCACATGATGTTAAATTTACTGATGATTATGCAATGTAAAACCCCAAAACATCTCCTTTGAACAATAGTCGTTTTTCGATGCAACGCCTTCAATTTCACAAAATGAAATGCATTTTGCAACATTTCACTTTCGGCCCTCCCCATATTCAGCTGTACCATACTTAACCTGTTAATAAAATGGTTACGGACATAATTGTATTGAAAAGATAGACACATGGGATTTAAAATGATACCAAATTTGATAAGTTTAAATCATTTGAACACGCTACAATCTTCGATACAACTTGAACATTAAAAAATACGACACAAGAATCAAATTTCCCAATTAAATACTTTCGGCCCATTTGCGACATTTGACTTCTGACCGTCCTCCATTCTGAAACGCACTGCGTATCCCCGGATTTGAAATAAATGACAAATAATGTAACATTTTAAAGGGAAATCATCATGCATTGCAATGACACTAAAAGAAAAAAATACAATTTGACAATAAGAGTGATATAATCGATCAAAGTTGAGTTTCCGAACTTTTTTTCAACTGTGCGCAGTCGAAAATGATGCCTTCCCCATTGCACGATTTATATATCGAGCCCAAATTAACATGCACTGAATTAATTTGTTAACTCAATTTTGAAGTAATCTGTCTACCAGGTCTGATATATCACAATTATGACCCTTTTTTGCTTGTAAATGAGCCATGACCTTGAATTTTGACCTACCCAAAATCTTATATGATTAGCTCCTCAAGATATTATAGGTACCAAGTTTGACTGGTTCTTGAGATATTGCAATTACAAGCTATTTTTGCATAATAAGTCCTATGACCTTGACCTTTGACCTCATGACCCCGAAATCTGCAGCTACAATGGCTTCGTGAGATACATTTAGGAACAAAGTTTGATTGAAATCTGACATTCAGTTCTTGAGATTTTGCAAAAAATATTTTAAAAGTTCATCTATTAGCACATATATATATGAGCCCTGTGACCTTTAACCTTTGACTGCATGAACCCAATATCTAATCAATTCATTGGCGCCCCAAAATACATACATGAACAAGTTTGGTGAGAATTCGTCAATCGGTTCTTGAGATGCGATAACAACTTATTATTGCATATAAATAATGAGCCCTGTGACCTTTGACCTCATGACCCCAAAATCTAATCAGCTCATCGTCAACCCAAGATACATACATGAACCAAGTTTGGTGAGAATCCATTTATAATAGTCGGTTCACAAGCTATTTTTGCATATATAATTAGCCCTGGCACCTGTGACCTTTGACCTCATGACCCCAAAATCTGGTCAGTTCATTAGCACCCAAGATTCATACATGACTCAAGTTTTGGTGAGAAACTATCAATCGGTTCTTGAGATAATGTGATCACGAGCTATTATTGCATATGAGCCCTGTGACCTTTGACCTCATGACCCCAAAATCTAATCAGCTCATCGTCACCTCAAGATACATACATGAACCAAGTTTGGTGAGAGTCCGTTTATAATAGTCGGTTCTTGAGATAACGCGATCACAAGCTATTTTTGCATATATAATTAGCCCTGTCACCTGTGACCTTTGACCTCATGAGCCCAAAATCTGGTCAGTTCATTGGCACCTCAAGATTCATACATGACTCAAGTTTGGTGAGAAACCATGAATCGGTTCTTGAGATAATGCGATCACAAGCTATTATTCCATATTATGAGCCCTGTGACCTTTGACCTCATGACCCCAAAATCTAATCAGGTCATCGGCACTCCAAGATACATACATAAACCACGTTTGGTGAGAATCCGTCAGTCGGTTATTGAGATAACGCGATCACAAGCTATTTTTGCATATATGATGACACGCAGTACCCCGGGGTACCGTTGTACCCCGGTATCCCGCGTTGTGTAGCGCCATCTTGTGTCCACTCGAAGTACAACCGTATTGCATTGTGCATGCAGTGCAGCGCGCGATTGTATGCACGCTATACCTACAGTACAGCCCTAAAAATAAAATAAATAATTAAACAAAATGGCGGATTTTCGTCTGGTACCCCAGGGTACCGTTTATGTCATCATATAATTAGCCCCGTCACCTGTGACCTTTGACCTCATGAGCCCAAAATCTGGTCAGTTCATTGGCACCCCAAGATTCATGTATACATGACTCAAGTTTGGTGAGAAACCATCAATCGATTCTTGAGATAATGCGATCACGAGCTATTATTCCATATTATGAGCCCTGTGACCTTTGACCTCATGACCCCAAAATCTAATCAGCTCATCGTCACCCCAAGATACATAAATGAAACCAGTTTGGTGAGAGTCCGCTTATAATAGTCGGTTCTTGAGATAACGCGATCACAAGCTATTTTTGCATATGATGACACGCAGTACCCCGGGGTACAGTTGTACCCCGGTATCCCGCGTTGTGTAGCGCCATCTTGTGTCCACTCGAAGTACAACCGTATTGCATTGTGGATGCAGTGCAGCGCGCGATTGTATGCATGCTATACCTACAGTACAGCCCTAAAAATAAAATAAATAATTAAACAAAATGGCGGATTTTCGTCTGGTACCCCAGGGTACCGTTTATGTCATCATATAATTAGCCCCGTCACCTGTGACCTTTGACCTCATGAGCCCAAAATCTGGTCAGTTCATTGGCACCCCAAGATTCATGTATACATGACTCAAGTTTGGTGAG
>JBAMJV010014558.1:0-27764 GCA_037951105.1 Echinarachnius parma
CCCATCCTGACTCCCATGAACACACCACTGAGACTACCAGGGAAAGTTACAATGCTACAATAAAAAAATGCAATTCCTGTTCACTCATGCATAAAAGTTTGGTTTGATAAACCATAAAATTCACTCAGCAAACCCAAACTGATCGCAATTGATCATGAATTTATCATATCACCCTCAATTTTGTAAGCTCCAAAGGACTTACCTCTCACACATTGGAATGCTAATTCCTGCGCAACCTAATTGTCATACCCTTTACAAAAGTGAGCAGTGCTCACCCAAGCATGAATTATGTTCGGACTTTTTGGTGTCATATGAAAGTTGAGTCCATAAGCTATCCATACATATAAACCTTTTCCCCCAGAATCATATATTTTTTTATTCGGCAGCCATTTCAAAAGTGTATAGTTTTCAAAGGATTTACCTCTCACAAATTGGAAGGCTAATTCCTGCGCAACCCAATTTTCATACCCTTTACAAAAGTGAGCAGTGCTCACCCAAGCATGAATTATTTTCGGACTTTTTGGTGTCATATGAAAGCTGGGTTTATGAGCTTTCCATACATATAAAACTTTTCCCCCAGAATCATATATCTTTTATTCGGCAGCCATTTCAAAAGTGTATAGTTTTTTTTGGGACGCACGGTATATTGATAATGCTCGCACATTTGTCAGCAGACACTCGTGGCGCACAATTATCATTATTACCCCTGGTCATCTGCGCACATTTCAAACCTGCAGATTTATCTTGTGCACTTTCTCAACTCCCCAGGGAGCATACTAGCTGCAAAATATACATGTACACCCGACCAGGGTTCCCCATTTATACTCCAGGGCTGGGATCAGCAATGTGAGGAGCCATCTACAAAGTATATACGCACAAGAGGAGTGGGGGGGGGGGGGGGGGGGGGGGGGGGGGTTCACGCCGATGCGTACGCTATATTCAATCACACGCATAAAAAGTGCGTACAGGGGGGGGGGGGCGGGGGAGGGGTCAATTTTGGACAATAATTTGCGTACGTACTTTGTAGATGGCCCCTGAATGAAATGTCTTGCTGACGGACATAGTGATTCCAGAGGGGTAAAATATAAATTTCTCACATGTAATTTGGTTAACAAATATTTTCAGCAAGTTCTTCTCCAATCATATATATATTTTCCATTGATTATTAGTAAATATTAGTTTGTTCATATCCCACAGGTTGATATAATAAATAAACTAGATGGATCTTCGACTGCACGCAATCAAAAATTATGCCTCCGCTATCACGCGATTTTAATATCAAGCCCAAATTAACATGCACTGAATTAATTTTTTTCATATATTTTGAGTCCTGTGACCTTGACCATATAAACCCAAACTTTGATGGCTACATTTGGCTCCCTAAGAAACATTCAGGTACCAAGTTTGATTAAAATCTGACATGTACATGTATCTAGTTCTTGAGATTTTGCCATTACAAGCTTGTTTGTATGTATAATGAGTCCTGTGACCTTGACCTCAACCTTATTACCCCAACATTTTATGGCTACATTTACTCTTTATGATACATTCAGGTACCAAGTCTGATTGAAATCTGACATTCAGTTCTTGAAACTTTGCCATTACAAGCCATTTTCGCATATATAGAGTGCTGTGACCTTGAACTTTGACCTCATGACCTCCAAATCGAATCAGATCATTGCCACCCCAATATGTACACTCATACCAAGTTTGAAATTGATCCATCAAACAGTTCTTGAGATATCGCGAGAACAAGGAATTTTTGCACATATATTGAGTCCTGTGACCTTGACCTTTGAACTCATGAACCCCAAAATCTAATCAGATCATTGCCACCCCAATATGTACACTCATACCAAGTTTGAATTTGATCCGTCAAACGGTTCTTGAGATATCGCAAGAACGAGGCATTTTTCCATATATATCGAGTCCTGTGACCTTGACCTTTGAACTCATGACCCCTAAAATTTAATCAGATCATTGTCGCCCCAATATGTACACTCCTACCAAGTTTGAAATTGATCCGTCAACCGGTTCTTGAGATATCACGAGAACGAAAACGGGACGTATGTACGGACGGACGGACGTACGTACAGACGGACGGACGGACGGACGGACAGACGGACGGACAACCCGAAAACATAATGCCTCCGGCCACTTCATTGGCGGAGGCATACAAATGTCCCTTCTCAGTGAAAACTAGATGGATCTTCGACTGCGCGCAGTCGAAAATTATGCCTCCGCTATGACGCAATTTTCAATATCAAGCCCAAAATAACGTGCACTGAAATTTTGTTTTTTTCATATATATATATTTTGAGTTCTGTGACCTTGACCTATGTAGACCCCAAACTTTGATGGCTACATTGGCTCCCAAGAATATTCAGGTACCAAGTTAGATTGAAATCTGACATTCAGGTCTTGAGATTTTGTCATTACAAGCCATTTTTGCATATATATTGAGTCATGTGACCTTGACCTTTGACCTCATGGCCCCCCAAACCTAATCCAATCATTGCCACCCGATGTGTATGTAACTCATTCCAAGTTTGAAATTGATCCGTTAAACGGTTCTTGAGATATCGTGAGAAGGATGCATTTTTGCACATATATTGAGTCCTGTGACCTTGACCTTTGACCTCATGAACCCCAAAATATAATCAGATCATTGTCTCTCCAATATATACACTCATACCAAGTTTGAATTTGATCTGTCAACTGGTTCTGGAGATATCGCGAGAACGAGGCATTTTAAAACATATATTGAGTCATGTGACCTTGACCTTTGACCTCATGAACCCCAAAATCTAATCAGATCATTGTCACCCCAATATGTACACTCATACCAAGTTTGAAATTGATCCGTCAACCGGTTCTTGAGATATCGCGAGAACGAAAACGGGACGGACGGACGGACGGACGGACGGACGGACGGACGGACGGACGGACGGACGGACGGACAACCCGAAAACATAATGCCTCCGGCCACTTCGTTGGCGGAGGCATAAAAACTACATGGGGGCTCAAGGCAATTTTTCGAAATGCTAAATTTGAGAAAGTTCAATGCAAAACAAATTTTAGAGTGCTATTTTCATGCAGGCCAGTTTGAAAAACTGCCCCCCCCCCCCCCAACAAAAAAAAAAAGAAAAAAAAATTAAATTAATTTTTTCCCTGGCCTGTTCGTTCTGCCATACATTTCTTTAATACACTTCCTAATATGGGTTGAAAGCTCATCTCTACTTCCAATTCAAGCATTCTATATTTCAGATGTTTCTTCACAGAATTCAGCAGTTTGTCTTTTTTCTCTTTTTTTTTTTCGCAGTGGGGCTGTCGCCCAATATGTTTTTCTACCAAAGAGAAATTAATGCCAACAAGTTTATATCACAATTTACATAATCTTAAATTTTCCTCAACAGTGAGTTACACAATGGTACCCACACCCAATATACCGCTTCTGTAATGTATGCAAATAATATGCGTATGACGTCAGATTAACAATAGTAACTAGGTCCGGCAAGCTCCGGCAAACTTAGCTTGCCGGACCTAGTTACTATTGTTAAGCTTGCCAACGCATATTATTTGCATACATTACAGAAGCGGTCTATTGTGAAGTTTTGGATAACTCGGTGGATTGCCATATTAATTAATGGTGGCACAGCGTGTTTTTACCAAAATAGAATAATTCTTGAATCACAATTTATATTCATACTTTTTCCTCTTCAGTGAGATTCACCCATGGTACCCACACATGGCTGCAAAGTTTTGGATAACTTGGGTGATCGCTATATTCATTTTGCCGCGGTACTGCCATCCAAGTATACTTTTCTCAATTATTTTATACCAAAATATCAAAATCACTGAAAATGTTACATTATGAAAGTTTTTTTGTGAATTTTACATCACTATTAATATTTAAAAAATGCTCTGCTTCGGTTAGATTCACCCATGGAATCTAGGCATGACCATGAAACTTGGGGTTTCTCACGGATTGCTGTATTCATTTTACCATAGCACAGCATGTTTTTATCAAAATAGAATAATTCTTGATGAGTTAATATCATAATTAATATGTTCCGTTTCGGTTAGATTCACCCACGGAACCCACGCTTGACCATGAAACTTGGGGTTACTCACAAATTGCAGTATTTATTTTGCAGTAGCACAGCATGTTTTTATCAAAATAGAATAATTCTTGATGAGTTTATATCATAATTAATATCATAAATGCTCTGCTTCGGTGAGATCCACCCATGGAACCCACGCTTGACCATGAAACTTGGGGTTACTCAGCGGGTCGCTGTCTTTATTTCGCGGCGGCACTGCCGTCTGGCGGTATTCCTCCAATCGCATCATCATCAGCTCGACAATGTCTGCATTGGGAAAGAGGTAGGAATAAAAGATATACAAATAATACTAAACAAACATATAAAATAAGATGTTGGATGTCCCCGGCCCTTTTGTTTTTTGTTCACCCTAGCCTGTTCCTCTCCCCACCTTCTGTCTACCTGTTTTATGTATATATAATTCCTTGTTACAGTACTGTACTTGTCATTTCTCTGCCTAGACGAAGGATCTGCTAGTTTCGAAAGCTCGGCTAAATTGACATATTCTTTATTATACTTGCCTTATAGTAAATAAGCAGTTTCCAGCAGTTTTTACATTATTTTTTTTTAATATTAAATAATTAAGTAATAAATACTGGCATGAAAGTTCATCTGTATTGCTGTATTGATGTTGCAGAAAAATAACGTTTCAACTTTTTGTTCATTAATATTTACCTCTACAATGTTTTCTGTGATCTACAACTGTCACCAGACTTTAATTTTCTCACTATACAGAGATGAAAGGCGATACAAGCTACCCAACGTCTGTGAAACACTGGGGCCAGTGGGGTAGTGACAGGGGGCATAGGGGACATGTGCCCCCCAATAATTTGAAGAAAAAAACAATAAGAAACATAAGGGGACATTTTCTGAAGAAAAAAAAAATACATAAGTAGTGATTTTTACTTGCCGTACTGGGCCACAATGCAAACAAGTTAATTTCTGGCAAAGCATTACATACCTTCGTTCCATTCTGCGATGTTGTAGAATTCGCAAGGGTCTTCTCTAATGTTATAGAGACACGGTTTCTGAGAGACGCTGTCACAGTTCGTAGACGCGTTGGCGGGTTTTGGAGGACACGATACGACGAAGGAGTTGGGCACGGGACGGTAATCCTCCGTATCATTGCCTAGCCCTGTATAATTTGAGATCAGGGGTGTGTTTCACAGAGATCCTAAGTTGATCTTAGCACTAAGATGGTCTTAAATATTATGGAAAGCCATTGTGTCTTCAAACAGTTTTGTAAAAGTTATGTTGAAATGCATAAAATGTTGATTCAAATCATATATATTTTCTAATTATCAAAGAAATGTCATGAATTTTGTGTGAAGATCATGAATCTCTTTGATATATGATTTGAATCAACATTTTATGCATTTCAACATAACTTTTACCAACCTGTTTCAAGACACCAGTGGCTTTCCATAATATTTAAGACCATCTTAGTGCTAATTGATCAACTTAGGATCTTTGTGAAATACCCCCAGGGATATGAGGTAGTACCAGGAGAGCATTGGAAATGTACCCTTCAAAGATGATTGCCCATATATTTGTGGTTTATTGGTAAGCCTACATTTGAGAGAAAAAATATAATAAGATAAATTAAGTGTACAAGGAGAAAGAGCACATATTTCTCTGTAATTTGAGCCATGTTTGGTTACTTTACCTTCTTTCATAATTTGTTAAATTATCTTTATTAGTAATCACAGATCTCTATATTTTAGGAATAGCCTTAAATTGGCAACCAATTTTTTACATTTTCAAATCTCATTTCTTCATTCAAATGGACAATCTCAACAACAAATTAATCAATATTTGTCTTGAAACACAATAACTCCATTTTTTCTACATATTTAAATGCTAAAAGGCAGCAAAGAAGAAAGTGAAGAGAGTTGCCAATTTGATGAGGGAATTAACGATTGAGCACTCTTACCTTCAGGTGGGTACCAGCCTGACTAATAGCAGTCGTCACAGTCTCCAATGTGCAGCTTGTAATCTTTATTAGTGCGTAGATCACAATAATATAGGAAAATCCTTAAATTGGCAATGCACATTTTCAAATGAGAATTGAGAATTGGCAACATCACAATAAACCGATAAGATTTTCTAAAATTTCAAATAACTTATCATTTTCCACCAATTTTGATCCCATTTAAAGAGATAAACAAATTAGGAGTTGCCAATTTGATAAGGGTGCTATGAAATTGTCGTGGATGGGCGCAGTGCTCTTACCTTCAGGTGGGTACCAGCCCGAGTAATGGCCACCGTCAAAATCTCCAACGTGCAGCTTGTAGTCCCCGATCCTGATGGCGGAATAGTTCAAGAACGGTTCGATGTTGTGCAGTATCTCATTTCTCGGGGAAGCAGTACCTCTGAAATGAAAAAAAAAAGAAGAAAAAAGAGGGGTCAATATAAATCAGGTTTGATGTTGATTCATGACATTAAAAATCCCCTTCCTTGGGCTACCTATGGAACAAAATGTAAAATAAAAACTGAATAATAATATTGCTGATCTTGGTGGTAGAGAAGGTGGAAGAACTAGTTTCAACTGCTGAAATAAAATGTAAAATAATAATTAAACCAGTCGATCTGAACAAAATTAGCATGACTGTTTTAGATTAATTGCTACCCACCAAACCATATATCGTGGGAAGCCTGTCACAAACAAATATCATGTGATACACAGGGGTGGATCTAGCTTTTTGCTAAGGGGGGGGGGGGGGGGGGGGTTTGACCCAATGACGATGCGGAGCATAGTCCTCGAGCAGCGATTTTTTTTGCTATTTTGAACCCCCGTAAGTGATGTCTTTTTGTTAAGGGGAGGGGGGGGGTTTTACCCAATGACGATGCGGAGCATCGTCCACGAGCCTCCCCCCCCCCCCCCCCCCCCCGTAGATCCGCCACTGATACATACATGTACATAGACCGTGACCAGTCCCGATCAGGTTTAGTATATCTTTTATTTCAAACAAAAATGGAAGATGTTTTGTTTGTGCTCGGCAGAATGTTTTTAAAAATTGTATTTATGTATTTATTACAATTACAATACAGTCTACAACAATTAAATCGTAAATCAAGGTAATCAATAAACGATCAAAATAAAAAAGATTTAAACAAAATAATAATAAAATAACAATAAAAGCAGCAGCTTAGCTCAGCAGAATAGTACATTTCAGCCCCTAAAATGCCCCCAAAAGCCCCTAAAAAAAAAAAGCCCCTAGAGTTCCCTGTAATTTGACATAGAGTTCTATATAAAACAATGTTTGGACTATCAATCTGATGTCAGAAAGCAAGAAAAGAAAATCCCCAAAACAAAATAGATTCTTTTCCTTTAACTAATTTAATGATTATTTTAGCCCTATTCCATGTGAGTATCACTGCGCTTTACACTATTATTATTATCACCCCGTCAACGGATACACACTGCAATCATTCCTGCACACAAAGTTTACATTTTTTCGCTCCCTAGGGAGTATTCCAGCCAGCAGTCTCCTGTTAGGGGCACATAGTGTTACTTACAGTGAAATAGCATTCCACGTGTTGTATCCATCCAAAATCAAATTCCTGAGATTGTTTAGATTGCCACCAGCCAAATCATATGACGTGGGAAGCCGGTCGCACCACATCATGTGAAACATACATGTGAATGTGGTGTGGCAAGATTGGTAGAGCGTGCGCTTTCCGATCTCGAGATCCCGGGTTCGAACCCAGCGCACTCCGTTTGTCCTTCAGCAAGACAATTAATCCATATTGCTGCTCTCTACCCAGGAGTATAAATGGGTACTTGGTCGGGTGTTAATTAGCCTTCAGCGCCCGTTGGGCAGCTGGGCTAGTATGCTCCTCAGGGAGTTGAGATGGTGCGCAAGATAATTGTGCAGGCTTGACCTGTACCTGATGACCAAGGGTAATAATAAAGCGCTATATAAATGTAATATATTATTATTATTATTATTATTACATGCAGAACCAGTCCTGATAAAGTTTTTTTATCTTTTATTGCAAACTAAATTGTAAGACCTTTTATTTACTTACAGTGAAATAGCATTCCAGGTGTCGTATCCATCCAAATTCAAATTCTTGAGATTTTTTGGGCTGCCACCTGCCAGGCCATAAATCGTAGGAAACCAGTCGCAAACGTGCATCATGTGGTCGCTGAATCTGCAGAAAGATAATTATGGAAATTAAGCTCAATAACTTACAGATACTTTAAATTTAATTAATACAATTACAGTCAGGGCTCCACACTTTTTTGTCAGTGGCCCGGCTGGGTCAGTGAAATAATTTCTTCCCCCTTTCTGTTGGCCCGAGAGAAAAATTTACTGGCCCCAAAATGATATTTCAATATAAAAAATTTTCTATTCAAAATATCACTCTTTCCTGATCAAACCTGTGATTGTAGATGAAACATGACATGGAAGAAAACAAGATCTTTCTGGTTTTTGTCAATTTCGTGTTGAAAATCTGCTTGCCCAATCGGGCCACCAAAATATGACTTTTATACATTTTTGCTGGCCCGAAGTGCAATTTCACCAGTGTGAGTGTCGACCCCTGCTATACCATAAATGTGGTTACCCCCCCCCCCCCCCCCAGGGGGATGTTGCTCAACCATTTGCAAATTGCAAATCTTATTGTTTCAAACATGCTTATTTTATTGCAATTAATTAATTGCAACGTTTTTATTGCAAATCTTCTGCCACAGGGCTTTGGTCTAATGATACAATGAGCTATATGAGAACATCCTAGAGCTAAGTAAATTTTGTGGATGTCGACAATGTTACTACACCCCTTTAAAGGGATAGTTGAGTTCTGGTATTAGGAGAGTACAGTTTTGGTGAAACCGAATATTAGTAACCCAAACCTGCATCATTACATTACAAACTAATAGTTATAACTAGAAAGGAACACAAAATTACAAATGTTGTAGTAAAGATCATGTTATCATTCAAAAAGAGCTGTTAAAACGTAAGAGGGCGCTCTCTAAACACTCATCGGTTTCAACCATTTTGAATAAAATATTGTGCATGTGATGTTTTGTTGAAATAGTGATTAGATAGAGAAATAACCAACAACTATTTAAATACCTAATTTGTAACTTTTTGAAAAGAGGAAGCATTTTTTTGAATTTTTAACGGCTGGTTCAAAATTCTCTAATAAACCTGGGGCCCCAGCTTTATTACAAATTGTTATATTTATGGATATTTCAGCCGTCTCTGAACCGATTTTTTATCAAACAAAGATGATTTTTATTATTTAAATATTATGCTCTTTCAAATTTTACACTCAGTTTTTCATTACCTCACAAAAAAAATAAGTACTCTAGCGCCCTCTCTACCAAAACTCAACTATCCCCTTAATGATACTTTAAATTATAAAAAGGTAAGTGCATCGCTTGAATTTGATCTACCTTCCCGGGCGTCCAATTAGAGGACTGTTTATGAAGGCCGCCCCCTTAACTCCGCCTTCCCATAAGGTGTGCTTATGTTATTTTGTTTCTATATATTTCCATTTGATAGAGTTGGTCGCCACTTATCATGAAACTTCTATCACAAACACTGTAACTGTACCTTCAAATTATAAATTGATGAGAAAGATGTATGCACAACACATTTAATTTACCTTCCAGGGTGACGAATTAGGGGACTGTTTATGAACGCTGTCCCCCTAACTCCGCCTTCCCATAAAGTGTGCTTGCACCCTCGCAGGGGCCAGTTACTGGCGTGGTTTCCATCATAACCATTCGTAGGTCCGCCGTTATCAGTCGTGAAGATGATGACCGAGTTGTCATAGAGACCTGCATCTTTTAGGGTCTGTGTTACGTTGCCTACCGAGTCGTCCAAGGCTGAAACCATCGCTGCAAAGAAGACAAAAAGAGAGCAAAATATAATATTATTTTTTTGGTTGTAGCTTCCTTTTGGTTCACATTATTTGTTGTGGAGATGACCATGTTGTCATAGAGACCAGCTTCTCCTAAAGTGTATGTTACCTTGCCTACCAAGTCGTCTAGAACCGATACCATAGCTGCACAGAAGCAAAAACAATCAAAGAGAACTACTCATAACTCGTATAATTTTGTTTGACGAAGCTTCTTTTGGATTCTCATAAACATTTTGTTTGACAGCCCCTTTTTATCAGTTCTCTGTTATAGAGTTACGTCGCCTACCGAGTCATTAAGAGCCGATTGCTAGTTGCAAAGGTGCAAAACACAAAGAAAGAGAACTAATCATACAATGAGACTCTGAACAATAACCAGATTTTAATGACCTGTGCACCAACTTGTCTTCAATCGTCTCCGATGCACGGGGATGCAAAAAAGCACCTCTTTGGTTCTCATATCCTCCCCAGACCTGGATTAGTTATAATCATAGTACTTGTATAGAGCCCCTAATGTTTGCCATAGACGGCATTATGTACTGCGCAGCTTGGTGGGCTAGGTATAGGTACAAAATAGAACAATAAAACAAAGTTAAAAGTTATAATCATAGTACTTGTATGGAGCCTCTAATATATGTTTGCCATACAGGGTATAGGTACAACGGACAAAAACAGGACAATAAAACAAAATAAACAAGTTATATTCATAATAGTACTGTTAAACCTGTCTATAAAGACCACACATGACACATGACATGGGAGACAGAAAATGTGGTCTTTATACTTTTATTACATGCAAACTGCATCCCAAGGAGTCAAGTAATGTGGTCGTTATACACATGTGGTCGCTAGAGCAGGTTTCGTTTTAACAAGCCTCTAATAGGGGCAAATGATCACCCCCCCCCCCCCCCCCCCCACCAGAAACAAAAGAAACCGCTTGCAGCTCTATGCCAATGTGTTAGATATGTGACCAATAAGCTACATGTAGCCCTATTAAACCCCCCACAACCAAAACAAAAATGAATGAATAGTAACAACATAACACAAACAAAAATATGCATGTTGGTCAGTCTTGAAAATTAGTCTATAGGGCTATGGGGCTCAGTGGCGTAGCAAGTTAGGCCTGATTTTTTGTTTGGCTTACTTTTTAGCCGGTAGTTTTGAATTGTGGTCTATGAATATCTCAAATCCAAAAGTTTCCGGAGGCTCCCAGCTCGAGCTTTCACCCTCGCAAGTTGGAGCCCCCCTTGAAACAATTCCTGTCTACGCCACTGATAAGGCTGGGGGGGGGGGGGGGGTGAGGAAAGGGGGTGTAACTAACCTGTGATGCATTGTGGGATTGGATGATTTCCTGTGCCTCAGTGGTAAAGATCTCGGTGGAATACTGACCGAAGGCCGGCCAGAAGACTTCCCCGTTCCTGTGCAAGTCATAGCCTACCATACCAGACTAAGGGCAAAAAGAAAAGAAAAAACATATTAAAGTCATAAAACAAAATTGGGAAAATTACGGATCTGTTAAATACTTAGCCATTAATATGATTGATATAAGTCACGGAGACTCTACCCCACAAAGCCATTTAAGGCCCGGTCACATATCACCGGATAGCATAAACGGATGCCCGACGGAGAGTAAAATTTCCAATTCGTTTGTATGCGTTTCTTGTCCGTTCCTTGTCAGGCGATGTTCGTTGTTCTATCCGGGAGAATGTTTTGTGCATGAAGCAATGGAGACAACTTTCACCACCGGATAATTTGATTTCGCAAAATATCAATTCATCGGGCATTCGTTAAATCTTTTTCGGTGATATGTGACCTGGCTTTACTTCAATTTTCCTCTCCAATCCTCTTTATGTTTACTCACCACATAATGTACAGTTATGTACTTTTTTACATTTTAGGCTCTTTTGCTAGATTTTAATAAGTAAATGAACAAAACAGAACAAAACAAAAGCTTGATCAAACATTACTACATTGTGGTGCAAAATGGCGCTCTATACATGTATATGACGCATCTTGTAGATTATGTCGCAAGCCATCTGCGTTCCAAATTTGGTGTCTCGTCAAGCATTCGTTAGCCGACATCTCAGTGGGGGCGGATTCAGACCCCCCGGCAATAGCATAACCAATATAACCCAGCCTGATTCGGATTATCCCGTTCCCTTCAATATTTTAAAATCCCCATAGACTTTGCACATAGCCCACTGGGTTCCTGTAAGCAAGTGGTTAACAGGATAGTACAGTTTTGCTCTAACAGAATTTTAGTAACTAAAACTTGGAAGTTATCATTAAACTCTAACTGTTATAATTCAATGATGCTTGAAAAGTAGTAAAACATATAAATGGTTGACTTACAGGGCTGTTTCATTTGATAAAAGCAGCCGTTAACACAAGAGGGCGCCCTTCAGAGTGCAGACACATCAAGTTTCAACCATTTATTTCAATAAAAAAATATGGAGGTGATGTTTGGGTTAAATACTTATTAAATAGAGATCATTGGCTTTTTCAAATTTTTCACTTAGTTTTTCATTACCTCACAATTTGTTTTCTTTTCAAAGCGCCCTCTATACCAAAACTTTCCCTTTAACTTACCAGGTAATCTTCATGTGTGTAGTAATCGCCTCTGCCGTTGTAATAGCCGAAGAACGTGTCAAAGCCTCGCTGAGATGGAATGTACTCTCTTGCAAAGTAACCCAGGTGCCACTGCGGAAGGAGAGCAAACATTGTTGGATGAGAAAGAGAAGGGCATTAAGTCACTTTTTGTACTTTTTGTACTTCTGACATAATCAGGTTCAAAGTTGGAGAGCCTTGTAGAAACCCAATATACAACTCTATATAATACGAGGCGATAGCCGTTATGTGTCTCGCCCACTTGCGAGCATTCATGCTAACAAAGTTTGCAAAGTTTGGTTACAAACAGATGCAGGGTTAGAAAGTTATCAACCATTATAGAGTCTTGCAGGTAAACATTCACATTTGAATGTCATGGAGGCCAATATAGGGCATCTACCAATCAAGTTTGGTTAAAAACAGCTGCAGCATTATGGTTTCATTCAGTCCCAGCCCATAGGGGCCGCCAGCTGGGATTGTTTTATGCTGCATGCCTGCGAGGGAGTTAGAATTTAAAAGCAACAATTATATAAGAGCATGCAAGCACACATACCTTTCCCACAGCGTGTGTCTTGTATCCGAGGGTTTTAAGCAGCTGAGGCATCATGGTCTCGTTCAGTCCCACCCCATAGGGGGCATCAGCGTAAATTGTACCATGCTGCATACCTGTTAGGGATTTAGAATTGAATTAGAAAAAAAAAAAACATTCAGAGAAGTATAAACATGTTTTTGCTTTTGAATGTTTTATTTTAAGCTTACAAATGGCCTACCATAATTTCAAGTCCAACTTCGAATTTGAGTTCCACTTCGTATCTTTGTGAAATACCTCCCAAGCCCTGTATGACCATTCACATTGTGGACGTGGTGTGGCAAGATTGGTAGAGCGCGTGCTCTCCGATGCGTGAAATCCCGAGTTCGAACCCAACCCACTGCGATTGCCCTTCAGCAAGACAATAAATCCACTATTGCTGCTCTCTACCCAGGTGTATAAATGGGGACCCGGTAGGAGTGGGACGTTTATGCAATAGTACTTGTATACCATTAAGTGCGCCATATGGCTGCCAGAATGTATTGCTCCCAAGGATGCAGAAAGCGCACGTTACATGTATATTGATCGTGAGTGTGTGTCTGATGACCATGGCAATAATGTAAAGCGCTTTATAGAGATATATAAAAAAAAAACGCAATCATCATCCTCAATGTAGATGTGCCCTTACATACCTGTGTGTATTGGGTGCCTGCCTGTCATAATTGAACTACGTGTCGGGGTACATATCGGAGAAACGTAGTAGTTTGTCAGCGTCACTCCTTCCTGAGCAAGCTTGTCAATGTTTGGAGTCGGAATCTGACTCAAACCGTGTAGACTCACGTCGGCCCAGCCCTATGTCAAACAGAAACATACAGGAAATTAGATCATGCAAATTTGTATTTTACTTATTGTTTTAAATACAAGGCGATAGCCGTAAAGTGTCTCGCCTACTTGCGCGCATTCATGCAACATTGGACCTCATTTGACCTTTGACCCCAGAATATCATGGAGGCCAATTATACAGGGTGGCCCACAAATAACGGAACGGGGTACTTGCCATACTAAAGACTCATGATGCCCGCCATACTGCATCGAGTAACGATCAACCGTGCGCCATTGTGAGTGTGCGTTCAGCTGTGTATAGAGAAGAAAGGGTACTAACAATGGCGCACGCATTGAACGTTACTAGTTGCTATGCCGGGCATCATGTGTCTTCATTATAGCAAGCACCCCGTTCCGTTATTTCTGGGCCACCCTGTATAGGGCACCTACATGTACCAATCAAGTATGGTTACAAACAGATGCAGGGTTGGAAAGTTATCAACCCTAATAGACTCTTGCAGGTAAAATTTCACATTGGACCTCATTTGACTTTTGACCTACTTATGTGACCTTTGACCTCAGAATATCATGGAGGCCAATATAAGGCACCTACCAATCAAGTTTGGTTACAAACAGATGCAGGGTTGGAAACTTATTAACCCTAATAGACTCTTGCAGGTAAAATTTCACATTGGCCCTCATTTGACCTTTGACCTACTTATGTGACCTTTGACCTCAGAATATCATGGAGGCCAATATAGGGCACCTACCAATCAAGTTTGGTTACAAACAGATACAGGGTTGGAAAGTTATCAACCCTAATAGACTCTGATACCTGCCACCCATGCATTTTCTATGCACAGCCTGCTCAACATAACAGTATGGTAATGTGGTACGAGTGGTCCTTACCAGGTCGTCAGCGACGATGAAAATGATGTGCGGCTGCTTGCAATCGCTGGACTGGATCCTTGCCAGACATAGCGCCAGGAGACAAGCTAGCTGCTTCATCGTGCACAGCAGACTAGTCATCTTCATGCACTTTCTGTAAGGAAAATGAGCAGACAGAAAACAAATGATAACCATGATAACCCCCATCTATATGAACCCCTCACAAAAAGTTCCTCAATTCAAGTTTGAGCGTTGATATCTATTTTTGTTATATGAAATGATCCGACTTGAATTTGAAATAATTGACAAGAAGGTTTATTCGCCTTTATATTGATGCATCATTTGTATGGTATGTAATTTGGAATGTGCAGTATATGCATTATGCAGCCGTGTGAAAAGCAAAATGTCGCAAGTTCGTTATTGTCAATGTTAATTTTTCATTTGTTTGGAGATTTTCGTGTGTTTTGAATGGTCACACAATAACAATGCATTTGGCAATACACATTCCATTATTACATTACCATTACAAATGGGGTATCAATGTTCTGAGGAATAAACAGGCTTTTCAATGATACCAAATTCATGTAAGATAATATAGGGACAGGAGAGTTTGCGGAACTTTTTGTGAGGGGTTTATATGCTATATTTACAGGGCTCGACACTAGCACTTGCCCTATTGCCCGAGGCATGTACAATTTGGTGTCAGGCAAGTATAATATAATAAATGTCTTAGTTTGGTTGCCTGATCAAAGCAACTGAATCCAAGCCTCCACACTAACTTGTTTCTCTATTGGCCTGTTTGGGCAAGTACAATCATGAATGTTAACATTGTGTCTGGCTAGCCCTAAATGAGACACAAGTCGGGAGGGCTCGATCGAACTGAGAAAATTGACGATTTAGTTATGAAATGAAAACAAAATCTAGTTTTCATGTTTTTGTTTTATAAGATATCAATAGTTTAAAGGGGACCACCAGGCAAAGGACAACACATTATCATATGTTTTGGTACCGTTTTGTGATATCAAATAGATACCCAACATTTTGCAAAGGGTTGTGTAATTCATAAACAAAGCAATTAATTTCCACCACTTACGGAACCACGGCTATCTCGTGGTTCCACACGGGCCAGGCATTTGCGAGTGCGCCAATGCAATTCACGCGTACGTCAATAGAATCCCGGATGATTCGTTCACTCTGCATAGAGCGCCGCTGGCTCTGCTCGCATAATAGTCTGCGCATTCAGACCGCATGACCGCATGGCTGAGAATGGTGATGCGTTTTCCAATTATATATTTTTTCTGAAAACATATTTTTGTGAACTTATTGAAGGAATGGAATACTAAAGATGTTACCTTTCTATGAAAAGATTATTATTTTTGGGTGGTGGTACCCTTTAATCTATCATGTGTGAAAATTACAGACCAAAAGGATAATCTTAAATATGAATTTTTAAATATCATTTTCTGACGTCATATTTATTTACAGTGGGGCAATTCCATAAATATGTCAACCAGTAGGCCAAAATTTCAAAATCATCATATTGGTCCAAATGATACATCAATTTGAAGGTAATAATGTGAACTGTCAAAAACCATTCATTAAAACAAAAATTTATCAAGGTCAAGGTCATGAGACCCTTCCAAATCAAGGCATACTGAAATTGCTGATTTTTCTTTGCTGTAACACACCATTTGATCTTTTTATCTATTTCAATTAAAATAGACTGAATAATAAATTGACCATGATAGATGTACACAGTATAACTTTCTGAATCCATTACCACACATAAATTAGAAAAATACTCTTTTAATTACAATTTGTAGCTAATTAATATCAGGACTATTTTTGTCATGTACGTCCGACACGGAAAAACACTTATTTTTAATTTCACGAAAAGACAAAGAACCCAATAAAGGGCAGGATGTCAATGCAAAGCAAGTTCTAACCCCTCTACACAGAGAGTAAAAAAAAAAATTCCAATCATCACTAATTAAGGAAAAAATGGGTGGTCGGACGTACACTTTTTGAGTACGTCCGACCATGTACGTCCGACACGGCATTGAAATGAATAGGTTTTTGCCAGCCTAAAAAAAATAAATTCACACTGTATCCTATCTGTATGATTAAAGAGTGTATTCAAATGCAATATCTCTTAATTACTTAGTGATTCATATCCCTAATTCTAACGAATCATCATAATATGGCTGGACATTCCATAGTCACATTTTTGTATGGGTATTTACATACTAATACTACACACTATCATGCTGTCATTAAAAAATTTATCATAAAAAACATACTTTAGATGGACCATGTTGTATAATTATTATTTAATTTTGACTCACTTAGGCCATTTAACAATTTTCTTAGTAGGAAAGAACAACAAACATGCATTTTGCGATGAAAAATCAACCCTAAACTTCAAATTTACATTATAAATCTAGTTCATGTAGTCCCATCAGTGCATATTCATGTTAGTGAAGATTAATTGTGTTTTTATTTGCAATTCACGCGTACGTCAATAGAATCCCGGATGATTCGTTCACTCTGCATAGAGCGCCGCTGGCTCTGCTCGCATAATAGTCTGCGCATTCAGACCGCATGACCGCATGGCTGAGAATGGTGATGCGTTTTCCAATTATATATTTTTTCTGAAAACATATTTTTGTGAACTTATTGAAGGAATGGAATACTAAAGATGTTACCTTTCTATGAAAAGATTATTATTTTTGGGTGGTGGTACCCTTTAATCTATCATGTGTGAAAATTACAGACCAAAAGGATAATCTTAAATATGAATTTTTAAATATCATTTTCTGACGTCATATTTATTTACAGTGGGGCAATTCCATAAATATGTCAACCAGTAGGCCAAAATTTCAAAATCATCATATTGGTCCAAATGATACATCAATTTGAAGGTAATAATGTGAACTGTCAAAAACCATTCATTAAAACAAAAATTTATCAAGGTCAAGGTCATGAGACCCTTCCAAATCAAGGCATACTGAAATTGCTGATTTTTCTTTGCTGTAACACACCATTTGATCTTTTTATCTATTTCAATTAAAATAGACTGAATAATAAATTGACCATGATAGATGTACACAGTATAACTTTCTGAATCCATTACCACACATAAATTAGAAAAATACTCTTTTAATTACAATTTGTAGCTAATTAATATCAGGACTATTTTTGTCATGTACGTCCGACACGGAAAAACACTTATTTTTAATTTCACGAAAAGACAAAGAACCCAATAAAGGGCAGGATGTCAATGCAAAGCAAGTTCTAACCCCTCTACACAGAGAGTAAAAAAAAAAATTCCAATCATCACTAATTAAGGAAAAAATGGGTGGTCGGACGTACACTTTTTGAGTACGTCCGACCATGTACGTCCGACACGGCATTGAAATGAATAGGTTTTTGCCAGCCTAAAAAAAATAAATTCACACTGTATCCTATCTGTATGATTAAAGAGTGTATTCAAATGCAATATCTCTTAATAGACCGCGGGCCGAGGTCCATTATCGTTTCATCTCGTGCTTCAAATCTTGTATCTAGCTAGTTTTTTGTCGACTTGTGTAAAAATAGTATTGAAATCATACCTGAAACTCGTCAAGAATAAAACCTGCACATTTTCTGAAAATATGGAAAAAAACCAAAAAAAAATTGCCAATATTTGTCAGTTTCGACGGTAAGAATGACCAATCACAGTACGTTGCTCATAACGTGATTTGTGGACTGACCAATCACGCTCTTTGTTTCATCATGCGCTAATATGTAAACAACCCAAACAACAATCACTGGCTGCTACTATTGCGTTCGAGTCGAGTGCGACGGAAAGTTTCGAGGCAAGTAAATCCGACTTCTGTCCCATACATGTCATCGACACTCTAAACAAGTGTATACCATCTAGTGATAAAAACTATGAAAAGTGCAAGGAGTGTGCAGCTAAATTGATAACTTTGGAAAAGAGGTTGGAAAGTGAGGTTGAAGCGATGTACATTACACGGAAGTGAATGTGTGGGACAAGTCATTCATGGCTATACTGAACACGAATCTCCAGAGTCCAGATTGAAGAAGGCAGATTAACCCGAAGAAGAAGAAGATGACTGTAACTCTAAGACATCCGGAACTGGCTGGTAAGTTCCCGTTATAATATGAACATATCTAGCTCTACGACTTCATCAAATGAAACTTGAAAAGTATTCCCATTTTCCCGAAATAAAATTGCACTCGAACAAAAACATGAAAAAGGAGAACTTCCTAATTCTAATGATAATCCCTAGTGAAATTTGTGATTTCGAGCTCGATGTTATATTAGTGTTGGTAATCTCAAGATCACGAACCAAATGACAACATCACAAATTACTGAAAATCCTTGGATATGATTCATAATGATTGATATATATTCTATTTTGGTTTGACAGTATGATTTAAAATTTTATGTCCTACCTGTTGAAATTTAAATGCCTTTTCTCACTGATATCACTTTTGTTTACTAACCTTTTCGCGTACAAATTGTGAGAGGATCACATAAAGGCATGACGTCCAATCGGTGTTGAGCTATCCATGACATGATTAAGGTGAACAGTATCATCTTTCTATTATTACCATCGGTGTTGGAGCTCGGTTCAGTAGCTTGATCCACGTTCTCAACACCAACACCGACTTCAACTATCTACCTGAAATCACCTAATGACTAGTAATAGATTTTCATATTTAGAATGACTTTGATGAAATTGGTTTTAATTTTCTTTTCTCCCTTCTCCTTGTTAAAACCCACAGATGCTGAGAAGACACAGCTATTTACCAAATAGCCCCAAGAAGAGCCAGCAAGACTTGATCAGCAATTCAAGATCCACCACATCTTCCTCGCTCGTGACAGCCCTTGGGTGGGACCGTCCTATCAGGACCCTTTACAAAACATTGTACATGTGGGTGGGACCGACTACACGTCCGGTGACTCCTTGCACAGTGCACACTCTTTTACAAGATCCATCATCAGCTAGGCCAGGCCACATGCCTTTCCCACCAGAAGTCCGCCAAGCCAACTGTTATTCAAGACACGATCACAACCTGAAGTTCACCGTTCCATTATCTACTATTGACAAGGTGTCATTTTTGTATCCACGGACTATACGAGTCTGGAACCATCTCTCTGGGCCGGTCATCAAAATAACAGGACTGACTACCTTTCAAATGGCTGCATTACCCACCATTAGAGAAGTGCAGTCTCCCGTGGGCTCCCAGCCTCCCACATTGTTTAAATGTCACTATACTTGATTTTTTGCTTGCACATTCACTCTTGCATCTTTATTGTACACATGTGCAAAGTGAAAATTGTATTATGGCACCTCCTGATGACACACCAGCACATCATCCAAGTATAGCTTTGCAGCTGCATCAAGGGATTACCTCATCAAGTATCAAGTAAGTGTCGGCAAGTGAGGATTCCCCTGTACCAAAGAGACTGCTTTGGTCAAGTTTTTCACATGGACATCAACCCTCTACCAGCCATGACTTATAAACTGAATATATTGCCAGTGCATTGCATTATCTGCAATGGAGCTAAGTATATCCTTAACAAGTCTACTGGTAAACAAACATTTTAAGATGGATGGTTCACCTATAGTCCTTTAGGCAGATATTAATCTATGGTTACCATGTTACACCCATGTGTAAATGGGTACCATTCTAGCCAGAGTGCTACATGTAGGTAAAAGAAGTGTCATAAAGTTTAACATAATTTATGCTTACCGTATTAACATGAACCAATATTTTGTTTTGACAAATCTGATTCTGATACATTTTGACTAATTTTAATTTCCATGACCAAGTAATTTGATTTGTTAAAGTTTATTTATCTATCTATTTATTTTGTTGTTGTTATAACATGACACTTGTAAGTTGTTTTCTATCATACCTGTAATATTTTACCCAAAATAATGGGAAGAAAATATATGTTGGAAGATTGAGGTTCCTTGACTTGTATTCACTGCTTATGAATAGCATATATAGTACCAGTGTATGTATATATTTGGACTGGGAATGTACTCTTGTGCATTTAGTATTTTGTTCCATTATGACAAGTATATCAATTATGTAAGATGAATAAGTTACACATTTTAATGATCATGATTCTATTCATACATAAGCTTATGTTTTGTCTATGTTATGTTTAAAAACAAAGAAAACAAATCATCAGAGGCAAGTAATAGGGAAGTTGTTTGTATGTCTGGTTTACATGCTTTGTATGAATCAATGAAACAGTACAACATGATATTAAATATTTGAATATTTGTTGTATGAATTATGATAATTTTGTATTGCTAACTGGGGAAACCTCTTTATAACAAGGTAGTCGGGACTATCGATTTTACCTCGTTATAACCGGAATCTCGCTATAACCGAGATTCTTTTCAATAGCCAGAAAATGTTACCTCATTTATAAGAATGTTTGTCCTTTATGCGTCTACTTAATCTATGCATTACTTCTACTGTTTTGTATTTTGCCCAATTACCAGAATTTCCAGTGAGTTTCATTTCATTGAGATAGATAAAATAAGATCATAAAGATTTTACTAAATATGGAAAATTTGACTTATCTCATTTTTTTTACAACTGTTCTTATCGTGCTCTAATATTAATTAATTTGGTGTGATAAATAAGTGCATTGTCTGGACTGAATTGTTTGTATCTTTGTGTACATGTATGTTTTGGTGTGGGTGTGTGTGTGTGTGTAAGAGAGAAAGATAGATATGATAAGAGAGATAAGTTGTCGGTGTCTACATGGGTTTTTTTTGTATTTTTTATTTATTGTATTATTATTTAAATTATTATTATATATATTGCCAATGGGATGCTGAAGGATGATTTGAGTTGGGGAGTGTGCTGTGTGATGAATCGAATACCAGTAGTCCTGATGCAAAAAAAAAAAAGCAAAATAAAATGTTTAACAAATGTATATAAATAAATAAATACCAGTCTACCAAATTTCACAATCTCTCCATCTACCCTCTATTTCTCTCCTTTATTTATTTCCTCAAAGGAAAAGTCCACCCTGAAAATAAGTTGGTTTTAATAGAAGCAGAAAATGTTTCATCATGGAAAATTAATAAATTATTTAAAAAATAGGCAATATATTTACAAGAAGAAATTTTTCACTGTCACGTTCCTCTCTTTATTTATGCCATTATCTTAACTAACTTAGATTTAGGGTGGACTTTCCCTTTAGATAAAGACAAATATATTACAATCCATTCCAAGACAGACAGTAACTAGGAGAATAGCCTTTTCCCGGGGTAAAATTAAACTAGATTCATGCTGAGGGCGATTGCATTATGCCTCCATGCCACCTTTTGTAGCCGACCCGTGCCCCGCAGCTCAGGCGACACTAGCCTGATGATCTTCGTTAGCCGAAGTGCTAATGCCGTATCGGTCTCTTTTCGTTAAATTATTTATCAACTTCTAATGTGTTTTTGGTAAATTTTCAAGGTGGTACTCATTCCTTATCTATTTCGGAATCAATTCCTCTAAATGAATTAATTTACTGTGAGTTTAGTTTCCATGTAAACAACAAAATCCAGATAAAGTACGTGTCATTACATCGCATCAAAACAAAATTTTCGCACAACGATAAAACAAGCGATCTGATTGGCCCTAGCTTATGGGACACTGTTACGTTCTAATGAGAGATGCACTGGGATTGGATTATTTTTCAGAGAGTGTTACAACACAAAATTCCAAGTTTTTTCTACTTTTTGAAAAAATGCGCACTTTTTGAGCTTGACGAGTTATGAATTTGTGTTCAGTGAATTTTTCACTACCCACATGCCAAAATTCAGGTAGATACGAGATTTGAAGCACGAAAGTCAAGAAATAAGGCGATTTTCACGGTTCGGCCCGCGGTCTATAATTACTTAGTGATTCATATCCCTAATTCTAACGAATCATCATAATATGGCTGGACATTCCATAGTCACATTTTTGTATGGGTATTTACATACTAATACTACACACTATCATGCTGTCATTAAAAAATTTATCATAAAAAACATACTTTAGATGGACCATGTTGTATAATTATTATTTAATTTTGACTCACTTAGGCCATTTAACAATTTTCTTAGTAGGAAAGAACAACAAACATGCATTTTGCGATGAAAAATCAACCCTAAACTTCAAATTTACATTATAAATCTAGTTCATGTAGTCCCATCAGTGCATATTCATGTTAGTGAAGATTAATTGTGTTTTTATTTGTATTATACTGCCACAATCTAATGGTACAGTGATAACATGTTTATATCTACCATTTAAGACAACATTTGTTATTAAAAATGACTTAAAGTGTCTATTTACAGCAAATATTTCAGCAGCAAGTAGATTTGCATTGGTATAACACATGTACGTCCGACACGGCAGTCTTGTACGTCCGACATTGTACGTCCGACACAAAAATAAAACGTAAATATTCCATGCTTCGAAGGGAAAATATTAATTTTTTTTTTATATTTCCCATCATTTCAATTCTTAGTCAAATGGTAATAGATGATTTGGCCCCAAAAATAATCAACTTCACAGAGTTTTCCAGTTGAAATCCTCTTGTCAGAAAAATCATTTTCTCTGCGTACGTCCGACCATGCAGTGTTTTTTGATTGGTACAAGGTCATTATGGTGGTAAAATCTGAATAAGTCATATTATTATTTTCTACTCATCATAAGCAATCTATTGATCACATAAAATCTTATGATTTACATTTACTTCTCCTTTAGTACCTAATTGAAGTGTGTGAAATGTACGTCCGAATTTATGGAATTGCCCAGTGTTACCGAATCGTAACTTAGAAAGCGATTTTCTCCGTATTTCTTTTTCACAGCCGGTTATATATAGTATCTATAGCTATTCCACATTTGAATGGTTGGTATCTCGGCGTTCAAGCCACCCAAAATTATGATTTAAACATCAAATTAAAGCTTGAGACATGGACAACAAGATGGTATACATTTAACTCAAACATGATAAATATCAAGATGTGTCTCAATTTGGGCTAGCCGGTCACAATTTTACTTGCCCAAACAGACACTTGACTTGCCTACTTACTCCTGGATGAGATTTTCATGTAAGGAACTGCATTCATTTCTCGTAGTCATAGATACATTTTTTTTTTTTTTCTTAAAGGGAAAGTTGAGTTTTGGAAGAGAGGGCGCTAGACTACTTAATTGGTTTGTGAGGTAATGAAAAACTGAGTGTAAAATTTGAAAGAGCATAATATTTAAACAATAAAATCATCTTTGTTTGATCAAAATCGGTTCACAAACGGCTGAAATATCCATAAATATAACAATTTGTAATAAACCTGGGCCCCGGGTTTATTAGAGAATTTTGAACCAGCCGTTAAAAATTCAAAAAAATGCTTCCTCTTTTCAAAAAGTTACAAAATAGGTATTTAAATAGTTGTTGGTTATTTCTCTATCTAATCACTATTTCAACAAAGCATCACATGCACAATATTTTATTCAAAATGTTTAAAACCGATGAGTGTTTAGAGAGCGCCCTCTTACGTTTTAACGGCTCTTTTTGAATGATAACATGATCTTTACTACGTCATTTGTAATTTTGTGTTCCTTTCTAGTTATAACTATTAGTTTGTAATGTAATGATGCAGGTTTTGGTTACTAAAATTCAGTTTCACTAAAACTGTACTCTCCTTACCAGAACTCAACTATCCCTTTAATTCATCAAATAAATGTGGGATCCCACATTTATTCCGAAGCAGACATATTATTTATTGATATTTCACAGTCTGGGTAGCCAAGGAGACGTAGGGTAGAGACATTTACATTCATTTTTGGACTTTAAAAAAAAACATGTCATATGACATGTTTAAAAAAAAGGCCAAACATGAATGTAAATGTCTCTCCTTGGCTACATGTTTGTCAGGGCCAGGCCACATCTACAAAGTAAATGGTTCACTCAGGTGAACCATTTACACGCAATATATGCAAATGCGCTGGAGATAACAATACCAGCCATTCGTACACTGTTGCCGGTTCAACAGTTGACCGGCGTGTTTTAGGACGCATCGGTAAGGAAAAAGGACGGGAAATAATCATTTTATTTCTACATTTTGCGGTCTTCAAAACAACAAAGTCTGTAATTATTATCAATGTATATATATATGATTATGAATTGTGGATCATATAAACGAAAGTTTTTTTGCATTTGCTGGTAAAATTGAGGGAGAAATCAGCCGACAAAAAAAATTGTTTCCGTTGGCGTTGGATAGCTAGTGCAGCGGACGGAAGAGGTTGATCTCCGCACAATGCTAGTATAGTATTGTTATGTACTATGTATTGTAGGCCAGCTGTTTCTGAACCAAATTTGATGATTGATCTAAGAAGTAAAAAAGTTATACTTTTTCCTGTAAAATTTAAAAATGAAATTGTAATGCTCTTTCAAATTTGACACCCAGTTTTTCATTACCTCACAAAAACATAAGCGCCCTCTATACCGAAACTAAACTATCCCTAGTGTGAAACAAGCAAGTCAAGGGCAGGCTCAACAAGCCACAGTTCACAATTTCTTAGTAGTAAAAAGTACATAGACTATGCACGCGGTAGCGGTAAAGCAGTGACCGCTGTCCATGCTTTTGTCTATGCACAGGCAAGCCCACTGATCTGTGCCTCTGTATTCGATCGTGGTCGGAATGCTATTTTTTGCAGACTTCAGTCTTCACAATCACTAACTGTGATCAGCGCCGTCCGTAGGACGGCGCTGTGAAGACGAAACGTTAAAAAATTTGTAGGAAATTTGCCGACGGGTGGTTTCAAGAACTTTCCATCTATTATTATTATTATTTTTTTAGTTCTAGACATTAATTAAACATTCAACCTACCTTGCTTGCTATTTAAATTGTTGCAAAAGAATGATAACTTAGCTCAAATTGATGATGATGATGATGATGACTATTATTTCCTTCGTCTTTGTTCGCTGCATGCAATGTCAGGTGACCGAAAACTCGTCGGCAATGCATAGCGCATGCGCGGGGCGATCGGTTGATCGGGTACAGGGGGTGCATTGCCGACAAGTTTTTGATCACCTGATATTGCTTGCAGCGAACAAATTTGGATACCATTTTCGTCACTTCTGTAATCTTGCCAGTTTTATAGTAAATTTCAGGATAAATCAAACGAATGGAGCATCAGACGTTTTGCAATTTGGATCATTGATGTCCATGCATAACATAATTCGTAAGTATGAACCGAGATATGTTATTTAAAGTATGATATATATATTTTTTTTATAAGTGTGTTTGCCTATCAAATGGACATGGAAGTAGATTTTTCACTCCACAATGCAGCGCTCAAGTGTGCTCTTCATCCTTCTTCCCTCGCACCATCAAGGACTGGATTCGGAACGCGTTAAAAATTGACCCAGCAGCCTTCCCTTCACTCGATGCTTTCAGAGCAGCAGCAGTGAGGGCCGCCTGCATCTAAACGCCCACCCCCACCCCCCCCCCCCCACGTTGTTTGTGCTTTATTGTGCTGTCGCGTCTCTGTTCTTGTTTTTGTTTTATGTTTTTTGTTTGTACGTTCACTGAACTGTATGTACACCACACACGCAGTGCGTAATCTTCAGTCATGAAGCCTGCACTATACAAGGAAGAAGAAGAAGAAGAAGAAGTGTTACCATCACGGTATACACACCTCAGTATGCCAGGCGCCGTACGTTAGGTTACACAATCACATGACAAGTTTACTGACACTGCCACTCTGCAAGCGCCAGATCATCCAACATTTCTGTGTATAAATGTTAAATCTATTCACAGTTGAATCGCTGCGCTATATCCCCTCACAACATGAAGCATTTGATAGAGCAAAATTACGGAAAAATAGGCAAGAACTCACATTCACAGCTACAGAAGTAGCTCAGCAGACATCACACTTAGTCCAGCAGGACTAAAGGTAGAGACATTTACATTAACATTTGGACTTTTTCTTTAACATGCCATACCTTTAGTCCTGCAACACAGTAGAAGTGAGCCGTATCCCGGCACTTAGCCACCCTAAAAACCCTCAAATTTGGTTGGAAATATTTCAGCTACTCACCTGAATGTTCACGACTAGGCAGATGTCAACTTGCTTTCTCCAATGGTGCTGTCCTAAATACGATTTCAATTTTATAATCTGGTAAAATGAGCACTTTTCCGAGGTAAAACCAGCCCGACGTACGATGTCCAGCCAATACCGTTACATGTTATTCATCACAGTTGCACGTGTAGTATTGTATTCGCCTGTATAGACATTTGCATAAGACGCATAACACGCAATCACGTGACTCTATAGAATTTTCTATAGAGTCACGTGTCATATGACAGGAAGACTGGTAATCATATTATCAAATACATCTCGAAAGTTAATAATCAGAAAGGACAACGGTCCTTGCGGGACGGTCCTTGCGGGTGTATTAGATAATATGATTACCAGTCTTCCTGTCATATGACACGTGACTCTATAGAAAATTCTATAGAGTCACGTGATTGCGTGTTATGCGTCTTATGCAAATGTCTATACAGGCGAATACAATACTACACGTGCAACTGTGATGAATAACATGTAACGGTATTGGCTGGACATCGTACGTCGGGCTGGTTTTACCTCGGAAAAGTGCTCATTTTACCAGATTATAAAATTGAAATCGTATTTAGGACAGCACCATTGGAGAAAGCAAGTTGACATCTGCCTAGTCGTGAACATTCAGGTGAGTAGCTGAAATATTTCCAACCAAATTTGAGGGTTTTTAGGGTGGCTAAGTGCCGGGATACGGCTCACTTCTACTGTGTTGCAGGACTAAAGGTATGGCATGTTAAAGAAAAAGTCCAAATGTTAATGTAAATGTCTCTACCTTTAGTCCTGCTGGACTACATCACACT
>JBAMJV010014559.1:0-39757 GCA_037951105.1 Echinarachnius parma
ACTTATACTTTTGTGAGGTAATGAAAAACTGAGTGTAAAATTTGAAAGAGCATAATATTTAAAGAATAAAATCATCTTTGTTTTGATCAAAATCGTTCAGGGACGGCTGAACTATATATAATATAACAATTTGTAATAAAGCTTGGGCCCCAGGTTTATTAGAGAATTTTGAACAGCCGTTAAAAATTCAAAAAAATGCCTTCCTCTTTTCAAAAAGTTACAAATAGTATTTAAATAGTTCTTGGTTATTTCTCTATCTAATCACTATTTCAACAAAACATCACATGCACAATATTTTATTCAAAATGGTTGAAACCGATGAGTGTTTAGAGAGCGCCCTCTACGTTTTAACGACTCTTTTTGAATGATAACATGATCTTTACTACGTCATTTATAATTTGTGTTCCTTTCTAGTTATAACTATTAGTTTGTAATGTAATGATGCAGGTTTTGGTTACTAAAATTCAGTTTCACCAAAACTGTGCTCTCTCTTACCAGAACTCACTATCCTTTAACTGACGCCATTTATATGCTTTTTTACCACTTGCGCATGGTTGTGTTCAAACTACTAGTTATATATTTGTATATATTAAACGTTTTGACCAGTTTGACCTGACTGTACTATCCCTTTAACATAACTGGGTTCATTACCTTTCCAATTGACTTTTAATGTAAGCAGTAAGTGTGACTTTAAGAGTGTCAAATTCAGGTTAAAATATCACAATTAGGATTCAAGGAAAACCAAACATTGCGCACGTCCTGATAATCACATTTCTTTTACAACGAGAGGACCTGTGCGCACTGCACATGCTACTGTTTGGCCGGACCTGGTCTCTGCCTCGAAAAACATGAAAGGACTCGGCCTCGGCTCGAAAATTTTCTTAAATTATCTACGGACACCACCCCTCCCCGCTTACAGGATTCTCAACCAATGGTCTTGTCTCGGCCTCGAAATTTTTGGCCGGTCCTGTCGCGGCCTCGACAATTTGTAAGTACTTGGTCTCGGCTATGAACAAATTTCTACGGACACCCCCCCCCCCCGCTTACAGAAATTTGGCTGACGAAATAACCCCCCCCCCCCCCTCGAAAATCCTGGAAGTAGTAGTACATGAAGTAGTAGTTAGTAGTAGTAGTAGTAGTAGTAGTAGTAGTAGTAGTAGTAGTAGTAGTAGTAGTAGTAATAGAGCAGTAGTAGTAGTCCTTAATATATATTGATGTCTATTTTCTACTATGTGTTACACAGTTCCTTCTGAACTCAACAGCCTTCGACAACTGGCTGACTGGTAAGTTCCTAAAATGATTAATGGCTGATTGATTATGGTATCATTTATTTAGTTTCCATATCAATGCAATATTTATTTATGCTGTTTATGCTTAAATGTCTTAAAATAAATATTAAAACTTGGCTTATTACTAATTCGATACCAGTGATTAAAAGAAAGGGTATTTCTTGAAACATGATAACTCAGATTCTATTTCTGAATTATTATTTGAACCAAACAATCACATTCACAATTTGATAATAACTGGTTGAAACTTTCGGGTGACTAGAGAGCGCCCTCTTATGTTAACGGCTTTAAAATAAAAAGATAAAAACAGTCCTTCAATATTCCAATGTTTGGTGGTCCGAATGTAATTTTTGGTTGCCTGGAAAAAGAAGATGAAACAAAAACAGCCCTAAAAGGGATAGTTGAGTTTTGTAGAGAGGGCGCTAGACTACTTATACTTTTGTGAGGTAATGAAAAACTGGAGTGTAAAATTTGAAAGAGCATAATATTTAAAGAATAAAATCATCTTTGTTTGATCAAAAATCGGTTCAGGGACGCTGAAATATATATAAATATAACAATTTGTCATAAAGCTGGGGCCCAGGTTTATTAGAGAATTTTGAACCAGCCGTTAAGAATTCAAAAATGCTTCCTCTTTCAAAAAGTTACAAAATAGTATTTAAATAGTTGTTGTTATTTCTCTATCTAATCACTATTTCAACAAAACATCACATGCACAATATTTTATATTCAAAATGTTGAAACCGATGAGTGTTTAGAGAGCGCCCTCTTACGTTTTAACGACTCTTTTTGAATGATAACATTATCTTTACTACGTCATTTATAATTTTGTGTCCTTTCTAGTTATAACTATTAGTTTGTAATGTAATGATGCAGGTTTTGGTTACTAAAATTCAGTTTCACCAAAACTGTGCTCTCCTTACAGAACTCACGATCCCTTTAACTTAGCCATTATATGCTTTTTTACCACTTGAGCATGGTTGTGTTCAAACTACTAGTTATATATTTGTTTATATTAAACGTTTTGACCAGTTTGACCTGAACTGTACTATCCCTTAACATAACTGGGTTCATTACCTTTCAATTGACTTTTAATGTAACGTCAGTAAGTGTGACTTTTAGAGTGTCAAATTCAGGTTAAAATATCACAATTAGGATTCAAGGAAACCAAACATTGACGCACGTCCTGATAATCACATTTCTTTTTACAACGAGAGGACCCGTGCGCACTGCACAAGCTACTGTTTGGCCCGGTCCTGGTCTCGGCCTCGAAAACTTGATGGACTCGGCCTCGGTTCGAAAATTTTCTTAAATTATCTACGGACACCCCCCCCTCCCCGCTTACAGGATTCTCAACCAATGGTCTGGTCTCGGCCTCGAAATTTTTGGCGTCCTGGTCTCGGCCTCGACAATTTGTAAGGTACTTGGTCTCGGCTATGAAAAAATTTCTACGGACACCCCCCCCCCCCCCCCCGCTTACAGAAATTTGGCTGACGAAATAACCCACCCCCCCCCCCCCCCTCGAAAATCCTGGAAGTAGTAGTACATGTAGTAGTAGTTAGTAGTAGTAGTAGTAGTAGTAGTAGTAGTAGTAGTAGTAGTAGTAGTAGTAATAGAGCAGTAGTAGTTGTCCTTAATATATATTGATGTCTATTTCTACTATGTGTTACACAGTTCCTTCTGAAACTCAACAGCCTTCGACAACTGTCATGACTGGTAAGTTTCTAAAATGATTTATGGCTGATTGATTATTGTATCATTTATTTAGTTTCCATATCAATGCAATATTTATTTATGCTGTTTATGCTTAAATGTCTTAAAATAAATATTAAAGCTTGGCTTATTACTAATTCGATACCAGTGATTAAAAGAAAGGGTATTTCTTGAAACATGATAACTCAGATTCTATTTCTGAATTATTATTTGAACCAAACATCACATTCACAATTTTGATAATAATTGGTTGAAACTTTCGGGTGACTAGAGAGCGCCCTCTTATGTTAACGGCTTTAAAATAAAAAGATAAAAACAGTCTTCAATATTGCAATGTTTGGTGGTCCGAATGTAATTTTTGGTTGCCTGGAAAAAGAAGATGAAACAAAAACAGCCTAAAAGGGATAGTTGAGTTTTGGTAGAGAGGGCGCTAGACTACTTATACTTTTGTGAGGTAATGAAAAACTGAGTGTAAAATTTGAAAGAGCATAATATTTAAAGAATAAAATCATCTTTGTTTGATCAAAAATCGGTTCAGGGACGGCTGAAATATATATAAATATAACAATTTGTAATAAAGCTTGGGCCCCAGGTTTATTAGAGAATTTTAAACCAGCCGTTAAAATTTCAAAAAAATGCTTCCTCTTTTCAAAAAGTTACAAAATAGGTATTTAAATAGTTCTTGGTTATTTCTCTATCTAATCACTATTTCAACAAAACATCACATGCACAATATTTTATTCAAAATGGTTGAAACCGATGAGTGTTTAGAGAGCGCCCTCTACGTTTTAACGACTCTTTTTGAATGATAACATGATCTTTACTACGTCATTTATAATTTTGTGTTCCTTTCTAGTTATAACTATTAGTTTGTAATGTAATGATGCAGGTTTTGGTTACTAAAATTCAGTTTCACCAAAACTGTGCTCTCCTTACCAGAACTCAACTATCCCTTTAACTGAGCCATTTATATGCTTTTTTACCACTTGAGCATGGTTGTGTTCAAACTACTAGTTATATATTTGTTTATATTAAACGTTTTGACCAGTTTGACCTGAACTGTACTATCCCTTTAACATAACTGGGTTCATTACCTTTCCAATTGACTTTTAATGTAAGTCAGTAAGTGTGACTTTTAGAGTGTCAAATTCAGGTTAAAATATCACAATTAGGATTCAAGGAAACCAAACATTGACGCACGTCCTGATAATCACATTTCTTTTTACAACGAGAGGACCTGTGCGCACTGCACAAGCTACTGTTTGGCCGGTCCTGGTCTCGGCCTCGAAAAACTTGAATGGACTCGGCCTCGGCTTCGAAAATTTTCTTAAATTATCTACGGACACCCCCCCTCCCCGCTTACAGGATTCTCAACCAATGGTCTTGGTCTCGGCCTCGAAATTTTTGGCCGGTCCTGGTCTCGGCCTCGACAATTTGTAAGGTACTTGGTCTCGGCTATGAACAAATTTCTACGGACACCCCCCCCCCCCCCCCCCCCGCTTACAGAAATTTGGCTGACAAAATAACCCCCCCCCCCCCCTCGAAAATCCTGGAAGTAGTAGTACATGTAGTAGTAGTTAGTAGTAGTAGTAGTAGTAGTAGTAGTAGTAGTAGTAGTAGTAGTAGTAGTAGTAATAGAGCAGTAGTAGTAGTCCTTAATATATATTGATGTCTATTTCTACTATGTGTTACACAGTTCCTTCTGAAACTCAACAGCCTTCGACAACTGGCATGACTGGTAAGTTTCTAAAATGATTCATGGCTGATTGATTATTGTATCATTTATTTAGTTTCCATATCAATGCAATATTTATTTATGCTGTTTATGCTTAAATGTCTTAAAATAAATATTAAAACTTGGCTTATTACTAATTCGATACCAGTGATTAAAAGAAAGGGTATTTCTTGAAACATGATAACTCAGATTCTATTTCTGAATTATTATTTGAACCAAACATCACATTCACAATTTTGATAATAATTGGTTGAAACTTTCGGGTGACTAGAGAGCGCCCTCTTATGTTAACGGCTTTAAAATAAAAAGATAAAAACAGTCTTCAATATTGCAATGTTTGGTGGTCCGAATGTAATTTTTGGTTGCCTGGAAAAAGAAGATGAAACAAAAACAGCCTAAAAGGGATAGTTGAGTTTTGGTAGAGGGCGCTAGACTACTTATACTTTTGTGAGGTAATGAAAAACTGAGTGTAAAATTTGAAAGAGCATAATATTTAAATAATAAAATCATCTTTGTTTGATCAAAAATCGGTTCAGAGACGGCTGAAATATATATAAATATAACAATTTGTAATAAAGCTGGGGCCCCAGGTTTATTAGAGAATTTTGAACCAGCCGTTAAAAATTCAAAAAAATGCTTCCTCTTTTCAAAAAGTTACAAAATAGGTATTTAAATAGTTGTTGGTTATTTCTCTATCTAATCACTATTTCAACAAAACATCACATGCACAATATTTTATTCAAAATGGTTGAAACCGATGAGTGTTTAGAGAGCGCCCTCTTACGTTTTAACGACTCTTTTTGAATGATAACATTATCTTTACTACGTCATTTATAATTTTGTGTTCCTTTCTAGTTATAACTATTAGTTTGTAATGTAATGATGCAGGTTTTGGTTACTAAAATTCAGTTTCACCAAAACTGTGCTCTCCTTACCAGAACTCAACTATCCCTTTAACTTAGCCATTTATATGCTTTTTTACCACTTGAGCATGGTTGTGTTCAAACTACTAGTTATATATTTGTTTATATTAAACGTTTTGACCAGTTTGACCTGAACTGTACTATCCCTTTAACATAACTGGGTTCATTACCTTTCCAATTGACTTTTAATGTAAGTCAGTAAGTGTGACTTTTAGAGTGTCAAATTCAGGTTAAAATATCACAATTAGGATTCAAGGAAACCAAACATTGACGCACGTCCTGATAATCACATTTCTTTTTACAACGAGAGGACCCGTGCGCACTGCACAAGCTACTGTTTGGCCGGTCCTGGTCTCGGCCTCGAAAAACTTGAATGGACTCGGCCTCGGCTTCGAAAATTTTCTTAAATTATCTACGGACACCCCCCCCTCCCCGCTTACAGGATTCTCAACCAATGGTCTTGGTCTCGGCCTCGAAATTTTTGGCCGGTCCTGGTCTCGGCCTCGACAATTTGTAAGGGTACTTGGTCTCGGCTATGAAAAAATTTCTACGGACACCCCCCCCCCCCCCCCCCGCTTACAGAAATTTGGCTGACGAAATAACCCACCCCCCCCCCCCCCCCCCCCTCGAAAATCCTGGAAGTAGTAGTACATGTAGTAGTAGTTAGTAGTAGTAGTAGTAGTAGTAGTAGTAGTAGTAGTAGTAGTAGTAGTAGTACTAGTAATAGAGCAGTAGTAGTAGTCCTTAATATATATTGATGTCTATTTTCTACTATGTGTTACACAGTTCCTTCTGAAACTCAACAGCCTTCGACAACTGTCATGACTGGTAAATTTCTAAAATGATTTATGGCTGATTGATTATTGTATCATTTATTTAGTTTCCATATCAATGCAATATTTATTTATGCTGTTTATGCTTAAATGTCTTAAAATAAATATTAAAGCTTGGCTTATTACTAATTCGATACCAGTGATTAAAAGAAAGGGTATTTCTTGAAACATGATAACTCAGATTCTATTTCTGAATTATTATTTGAACCAAACATCACATTCACAATTTTGATAATAATTGGTTGAAACTTTCGGGTGACTAGAGAGGCGCCCTCTTATGTTAACGGCTTTAAAATAAAAAGATAAAACAGTCTTCAATATTGCAATGTTTGGTGGTCCGAATGTAATTTTTGGTTGCCTGGAAAAAGAAGATGAAACAAAAACAGCCTAAAAGGGATAGTTGAGTTTTGGTAGAGAGGGCGCTAGACTACTTATACTTTTGTGAGGTAATGAAAAACTGAGTGTAAAATTTGAAAGAGCATAATATTTAAATAATAAAATCATCTTTGTTTGATCAAAAATCGGTTCAGAGACGGCTGAAATATATATAAATATAACAATTTGTAATAAAGCTGGGGCCCCAGGTTTATTAGAGAATTTTGAACCAGCCGTTAAGAATTCAAAAAAATGCTTCCTCTTTTCAAAAAGTTACAAAATAGGTATTTAAATAGTTGTTGGTTATTTCTCTATCTAATCACTATTTCAACAAAACATCACATGCACAATATTTTATTCAAAATGGTTGAAACCGATGAGTGTTTAGAGAGCGCCCTCTACGTTTTAACGACTCTTTTTGAATGATAACATTATCTTTACTACGTCATTTATAATTTTGTGTTCCTTTCTAGTTATTACTATTAGTTTGTAATGTAATGATGCAGGTTTTGGTTACTAAAATTCAGTTTCACCAAAACTGTGCTCTCCTTACCAGAACTCAACTATCCCTTTAACTTAGCCATTTATATGCTTTTTTACCACTTGAGCATGGTTGTGTTCAAACTACTAGTTATATATTTGTTTATATTAAACGTTTTGACCAGTTTGACTGAACTGTACTATCCCTTTAACATAACTGGGTTCATTACCTTTCCAATTGACTTTTAATGTAAGTCAGTAAGTGTGACTTTTAGAGTGTCAAATTCAGGTTAAAATATCACAATTAGGATTCAAGGAAACCAAACATTGACGCACGTCATGATAATCACATTTCTTTTTACAACGAGAGGACCCGTGCGCACTGCACAAGCTACTGTTTGGCCGGTCCTGGTCTCGGCCTCGAAAAACTTGAATGGACTCGGCCTCGGCTTCGAAAATTTTTCTTAAATTATCTACGGACACCCCCCCCCTCCCCGCTTACAGGATTCTCAACCAATGGTCCTTGGTCTCGGCCTCGAAATTTTTGGCCGGTCCTGGTCTCGGCCTCGACAATTTGTAAGGTACTTGGTCTCGGCTATGAAAAAATTTCTACGGACACCCCCCCCCCCCCCCCGCTTACAGAAATTTGGCTGACGAAATAACCCACCCCCCCCCCCCCCCCCCCCCTCGAAAATCCTGGAAGTAGTAGTACATGTAGTAGTAGTTAGTAGTAGTAGTAGTAGTAGTAGTAGTAGTAGTAGTAGTAGTAGTAATAGAGCAGTAGTAGTAGTTCCTTAATATATATTGATGTCTATTTCTACTATGTGTTACACAGTTCCTTCTGAAACTCAACAGCCTTCGACAACTGGCATGACTGGTAAGTTTCTAAAATGATTCATGGCTGATTGATTATTGTATCATTTATTTAGTTTCCATATCAATGCAATATTTATTTATGCTGTTTATGCTTAAATGTCTTAAAATAAATATTAAAACTTGGCTTATTACTAATTCGATACCAGTGATTAAAAGAAAGGGTATTTCTTGAAACATGATAACTCAGATTCTATTTCTGAATTATTATTTGAACCAAACATCACATTCACAATTTTGATAATAATTGGTTGAAACTTTCGGGTGACTAGAGAGCGCCCTCTTATGTTAACGGCTTTAAAATAAAAAGATAAAAACAGTCTTCAATATTCCAATGTTTGGTGGTCCGAATGTAATTTTTGGTTGCCTGGAAAAAGAAGATGAAACAAAAACAGCCTAAAAGGGATAGTTGAGTTTTGGTAGAGAGGGCGCTAGACTACTTATACTTTTGTGAGGTAATGAAAAACTGAGTGTAAAATTTGAAAGAGCATAATATTTAAATAATAAAATCATCTTTGTTTGATCAAAAATCGGTTCAGAGACGGCTGAAATATATATAAATATAACAATTTGTAATAAAGCTGGGGCCCCAGGTTTATTAGAGAATTTTGAACCAGCCGTTAAAAATTCAAAAAAATGCTTCCTCTTTTCAAAAAGTTACAAAATAGGTATTTAAATAGTTGTTGGTTATTTCTCTATCTAATCACTATTTCAACAAAAACATCACATGCACAATATTTTTATTCAAAATGGTTGAAACCGATGAGTGTTTAGAGAGCGCCCTCTTACGTTTTAACGACTCTTTTTGAATGATAACATTATCTTTACTACGTCATTTATAATTTTGTGTTCCTTTCTAGTTATAACTATTAGTTTGTAATGTAATGATGCAGGTTTTGGTTACTAAAATTCAGTTTCACCAAAACTGTGCTCTCCTTACCAGAACTCAACTAACCCTTTAACTTAGCCATTTATATGCTTTTTTACCACTTGAGCATGGTTGTGTTCAAACTACTAGTTATATATTTGTTTATATTAAACGTTTTGACCAGTTTGACCTGAACTGTACTATCCCTTTAACATAACTGGGTTCATTACCTTTCCAATTGACTTTAATGTAAGTCAGTAAGTGTGACTTTTAGAGTGTCAAATTCAGGTTAAAATATCACAATTAGGATTCAAGGAAACCAAACATTGACGCACGTCCTGATAATCACATTTCTTTTTACAACGAGAGGACCCGTGCGCACTGCACAAGCTACTGTTTGGCCGGTCCTGGTCTCGGCCTCGAAAAACTTGAATGGACTCGGCCTCGGCTTCGAAAATTTTCTTAAATTATCTACGGACACCCCCCCTCCCCGCTTACAGGATTCTCAACCAATGGTCTTGGTCTCGGCCTCGAAATTTTTGGCCGGTCCTGGTCTCGGCCTCGACAATTTGTAAGGTACTTGGTCTCGGCTATGAACAAATTTCTACGGACACCCCCCCCCCCCCTCCCCGCTTACAGAAATTTGGCTGACGAAATAACCCCCCCCCCCCCCTCGAAAATCCTGGAAGTAGTAGTACATGTAGTAGTAGTTAGTAGTAGTAGTAGTAGTAGTAGTAGTAGTAGTAGTAGTAGTAGTAGTAGTAGTAATAGAGCAGTAGTAGTAGTCCTTAATATATATTGATGTCTATTTCTACTATCGTGTTACACAGTTCCTTCTGAAACTCAACAGCCTTCGACAACTGTCATGACTGGTACGTTTCTAAAATGATTTATGGCTGATTGATTATTGTATCATTTATTTAGTTTCCATATCAATGCAATATTTATTTATGCTGTTTATGCTTAAATGTCTTAAAATAAATATTAAAGCTTGGCTTATTACTAATTCGATACCAGTGATTAAAAGAAAGGGTATTTCTTGAAACATGATAACTCAGATTCTATTTCTGAATTATTATTTGAACCAAACATCACATTCACAATTTTGATAATAATTGGTTGAAACTTTCGGGTGACTAGAGAGCGCCCTCTTATGTTAACGGCTTTAAAATAAAAAGATAAAAACAGTCTTCAATATTGCAATGTTTGGTGGTTCGAATGTAATTTTTGGTTGCCTGGAAAAAGAAGATGAAACAAAAACAGCCTAAAAGGGATAGTTGAGTTTTGGTAGAGAGGGCGCTAGACTACTTATACTTTTGTGAGGTAATGAAAAACTGAGTGTAAAATTTGAAAGAGCATAATATTTAAAGAATAAAATCATCTTTGTTTGATCAAAAATCGGTTCAGGGACGGCTGAAATATATATAAATATAACAATTTGTAATAAAGCTTGGGCCCCAGGTTTATTAGAGAATTTTGAACCAGCCGTTAAAAATTCAAAAAAATGCTTCCTCTTTTCAAAAAGTTACAAAATAGGTATTTAAATAGTTCTTGGTTATTTCTCTATCTAATCACTATTTCAACAAAACATCACATGCACAATATTTTATTCAAAATGGTTGAAACCGATGAGTGTTTAGAGAGCGCCCTCTACGTTTTAACGACTCTTTTTGAATGATAACATGATCTTTACTACGTCATTTATAATTTTGTGTTCCTTTCTAGTTATAACTATTAGTTTGTAATGTAATGATGCAGGTTTTGGTTACTAAAATTTAGTTTCACCAAAACTGTGCTCTCCTTACCAGAACTCAACTATCCCTTTAACTGAGCCATTTATATGCTTTTTTACCACTTGAGCATGGTTGTGTTCAAACTACTAGTTATATATTTGTTTATATTAAACGTTTTTGACCAGTTTGACCTGAACTGTACTATCCCTTTAACATAACTGGGTTCATTTACCTTTCCAATTGACTTTTAATGTAAGTCAGTAAGTGTGACTTTTAGAGTGTCAAATTCAGGTTAAAATATCACAATTAGGATTCAAGGAAACCAAACATTGACGCACGTCCTGATAATCACATTTCTTTTTACAACGAGAGGACCTGTGCGCACTGCACAAGCTACTGTTTGGCCGGTCCTGGTCTCGGCCTCGAAAAAACTTGAATGGACTCGGCCTCGGCTTCGAAAATTTTCTTAAATTATCTACGGACACCCCCCCTCCCCGCTTACAGGATTCTCAACCAATGGTCCTTGGTCTCGGCCTCGAAATTTTTGGCCGGTCCTGGTCGCGGCCTCGACAATTTGTAAGGTACTTGGTCTCGGCTATGAACAAATTTCTACGGACAGCCCCCCCCCCCCCGCTTACAGAAATTTGGCTGACGAAATAACCCCCCCCCCCCCCCTCGAAAATCCTGGAAGTAGTAGTACATGTAGTAGTAGTTAGTAGTAGTAGTAGTAGTAGTAGTAGTAGTAGTAGTAGTAAATAGAGCAGTAGTACTAGTCCCTTAATATATATTGATGTCTATTTCTACCTATGTGTTACACAGTTCCTTCTGAAACTCAACAGCCTTCGACAACTGTCATGACTGGTAAGTTTCTAAAATGATTTATGGCTGATTGATTATTGTATCATTTATTTAGTTTCCATATCAATGCAATATTTATTTATGCTGTTTATGCTTAAATGTCTTAAAATAAATATTAAAGCTTGGCTTATTACTAATTCGATACCAGTGATTAAAAGAAAGGGTATTTCTTGAAACATGATAACTCAGATTCTATTTCTGAATTATTATTTGAACCAAACATCACATTCACAATTTTGATAATAATTGGTTGAAACTTTCGGGTGACTAGAGAGCGCCCTCTTATGTTAACGGCTTTAAAATAAAAAGATAAAAACAGTCTTCAATATTGCAATGTTTGGTGGTCCGAATGTAATTTTTGGTTGCCTGGAAAAAGAAGATGAAACAAAAACAGCCTAAAAGGGATAGTTGAGTTTTGGTAGAGAGGGCGCTAGACTACTTATACTTTTGTGAGGTAATGAAAAACTGAGTGTAAAATTTGAAAGAGCATAATATTTAAAGAATAAAATCATCTTTGTTTGATCAAAAATCGGTTCAGGGACGGCTGAAATATATATAAATATAACAATTTGTAATAAAGCTTGGGCCCCAGGTTTATTAGAGAATTTTGAACCAGCCGTTAAAAATTCAAAAAAATGCTTCCTCTTTTCAAAAAGTTACAAAATAGGTATTTAAATAGTTCTTGGTTATTTCTCTATCTAATCACTATTTCAACAAAACATCACATGCACAATATTTTATTCAAAATGGTTGAAACCGATGAGTGTTTAGAGAGCGCCCTCTACGTTTTAACGACTCTTTTTGAATGATAACATGATCTTTACTACGTCATTTATAATTTTGTGGTCCTTTCTAGTTATAACTATTAGTTTGTAATGTAATGATGCAGGTTTTGGTTACTAAAATTCAGTTTCACCAAAACTGTGCTCTCCTTACCAGAACTCAACTATCCCTTTAACTGAGCCATTTATATGCTTTTTTACCACTTGAGCATGGCTGTGTTCAAACTACTAGTTATATATTTGTTTATATTAAACGTTTTGACCAGTTTGACCTGAACTGTACTATCCCTTTAACATAACTGGGTTCATTACCTTTCCAATTGACTTTTAATGTAAGTCAGTAAGTGTGACTTTTAGAGTGTCAAATTCAGGTTAAATTATCACAATTAGGATTCAAGGAAACCAAACATTGACGCACGTCCTGATAATCACATTTCTTTTTACAACGAGAGGACCTGTGCGCACTGCACAAGCTACTGTTTGGCCGGTCCTGGTCTCGGCCTCGAAAAACTTGAATGGACTCGGCCTCGGCTTCGAAAATTTTCTTAAATTATCTACGGACACCCCCCCTCCCCGCTTACAGGATTCTCAACCAATGGTCTTGGTCTCGGCCTCGAAATTTTTGGCCGGTCCTGGTCTCGGCCTCGACAATTTGTAAGGTACTTGGTCTCGGCTATGAACAAATTTCTACCGACACCCCCCCCCCCCCCGCTTACAGAAATTTGGCTGACGAAATAACCCCCCCCCCCCCTCGAAAATCCTGGAAGTAGTAGTACATGTAGTAGTAGTTAGTAGTAGTAGTAGTAGTAGTAGTAGTAGTAGTAGTAGTAGTAGTAGTAGTAATAGAGCAGTAGTAGTAGTCCTTAATATATATTGATGTCTTTTTCTACTATGTGTTACACAGTTCCTTCTGAAACTCAACAGCCTTCGACAACTGGCATGACTGGTAAGTTTCTAAAATGATTAATGGCTGATTGATTATTGTATCATTTATTTAGTTTCCATATCAATGCAATATTTATTTATGCTGTTTATGCTTAAATGTCTTAAAATAAATATTAAAACTTGGCTTATTACTAATTCGATACCAGTGATTAAAAGAAAGGGTATTTCTTGAAACATGATAACTCAGATTCTATTTCTGAATTATTATTTGAACCAAACATCACATTCACAATTTTGATAATAACTGGTTGAAACTTTCGGGTGACTAGAGAGCGCCCTCTTATGTTAACGGCTTTAAAATAAAAAGATAAAAACAGTCTTCAATATTCCAATGTTTGGTGGTCCGAATGTAATTTTTGGTTGCCTGGAAAAAGAAGATGAAACAAAAACAGCCTAAAAGAGATAGTTGAGTTTTGGTAGAGAGGGCGCTAGACTACTTATATTTTTGTGAGGTAATGAAAAACTGAGTGTAAAATTTGAAAGAGCATAATATTTAAATAATAAAATCATCTTTGTTTGATCAAAAATCGGTTCAGGGACGGCTGAAATATATATAAATATAACAATTTGTAATAAAGCTTGGGCCCCAGGTTTATTAGAGAATTTTGAACCAGCCGTTCAAAATTCAAAAAAATGCTTCCTCTTTTCCAAAAGTTACAAAATAGGTATTTAAATAGTTGTTGGTTATTTCTCTATCTAATCACTATTTCAACAAAACATCACATGCACAATATTTTATTCAAAATGGTTGAAACCGATGAGTGTTTAGAGAGCGCCCTCTTACGTTTTAACGACTCTTTTTGAATGATAACATGATCTTTACTACGTCATTTATAATTTTGTGTTCCTTTCTAGTTATAACTATTAGTTTGTAATGTAATGATGCAGGTTTTGGTTACTAAAATTCAGTTTCACCAAAACTGTGCTCTCCTTACCAGAACTCAACTATCCCTTTAACTTAGCCATTTATATGCTTTTTTACCACTTGAGCATGGTTGTGTTCAAACTACTAGTTATATATTTGTTTATATTAAACGTTTTGACCAGTTTGACCTGAACTGTACTATCCCTTTAACATAACTGGGTTCATTACCTTTCCAATTGACTTTTAATGAAAGTCAGTAAGTGTGACTTTTAGAGTGTCAAATTCAGGTTAAAATATCACAATTAGGATTCAAGGAAACCAAACATTGACGCACGTCCTGATAATCACATTTCTTTTTACAACGAGAGGACCTGTGCGCACTGCACAAGCTACTGTTTGGCCGGTCCTGGTCTCGGCCTCGAAAAACTTGAATGGACTCGGCCTCGGCTTCGAAAATTGTCTTAAATTATGTACGGACACCCCCCCTCCCCGCTTACAGGATTCTCAACCAATGGTCTTGGTCTCGGCCTCGAAATTTTTGGCCGGTCCTGGTCTCGGCCTCGACAATTTGTAAGGTACTTGGTCTCGGCTATTGAACAAATTTCTACGGACACCCCCCCCCCCCCCCCCCCGCTTACAGAAATTTGGCTGACGAAATAACCCCCCCCCCCTCGAAAATCCTGGAAGTAGTAGTACATGTATTAGTAGTTAGTAGTAGTAGTAGTAGTAGTAGTAGTAGTAGTAGTAGTAGTAGTAGTAGTAGTAATAGAGCAGTAGTAAGTAGTCCTTAATATATATTGATGTCTATTTCTACTATGTGTTACACAGTTCCTTCTGAACTCAACAGCCTTCGACAACTGCATGACTGGTAAGTTTCTAAAATTATTTATGGCTGATTGATTATTGTATCATTTATTTAGTTTCCATATCAATGCAATATTTATTTATGCTGTTTATGCTTAAATGTCTTAAAATAAATATTAAAACTTGGCTTATTACTAATTCGATACCAGTGATTAAAAGAAAGGGTATTTCTTGAAACATGATAACTCAGATTCTATTTCTGAATTATTATTTGAACCAAACATCACATTCACAATTATGATAATAATTGGTTGAAACTTTCGGGTGACTAGAGAGCGCCCTCTTATGTTAACGGCTTTAAAATAAAAAGATAAAACAGTCTTCAATATTCCAATGTTTGGTGGTCCGAATGTAATTTTGGTTGCCTGGAAAAAGAAGATGAAACAAAAACAGCCTAAAAGGGATAGTTGAGTTTTGGTAGAGAGGGCGTTAGACTACTTATACTTTTGTGAGGTAATGAAAAACTGTGTGTAAAATTTGAAAGAGCATAATATTTAAATAATAAAATCATCTTTGTTTGATCAAAAATCGGTTCAGAGACGGCTGAAATATATACTAAAATATAACAATTTGTAATAAAGCTGGGGCCCCAGGTTTATTAGAGAATTTTGAACCAGCCGTTAAAAATTCAAAAAATGCTCCCTCTTTTCAAAAAGTTACAAAATAGGTATTTAATAGTTGTTGGTTATTTCTCTATCTAATCACTATTTCAACAAACATCACATGCACAGTATTTTATTCAAAATGGTTGAAACCGATGAGTGTTTAGAGAGCGCCCTCTTACGTTTTAACGACTCTTTTTGAATGATAAACATGATCTTTACTACGTCATTTATAATTTTGTGGTCCTTTCTAGTTATAACTATTAGTTTGTAATGTAATGATGCAGGTTTTGGTTACTAAAATCAGTTTCACCAAAACTGTGCTCTCCTTACCAGAACTGAACTATCCCTTTAACTTAGCCATTTATATGCTTTTTTACCACTTGAGCATGGTTGTGTTCAAACTACTAGTTATTTGTTTATATTAAAAGTTTTGACCAGTTTGACCTGAACTGTACTATCCCTTTAACATAACTGGGTTCATTACCTTTCCAATTGACTTTTAATGTAAGTCAGTAAGTGTGACTTTTACAGTGTTAAATTCAGGTTAAAATATCACAATTAGGATTCAAGGAAACCAAACATTGACGCACGTCCTGATAATCACATTTCTTTTTACAACGAGAGGACCTGTGCGCACTGCACAAGCTACTGTTTGGCCGGTCCTGGTCTCGGCCTCGAAAAATTTGGCCGTCCTGGTCTCGGCCTCGACAATTTGTAAGGTACTTGGTCTCGGCTATGAAAAAATTTCTACGGACACCCCCCCCCCCCCCACCCCCCGCTTACAGAAATTTGACTGACGAAATAACCCCCCCCCTCGAAAATCCTGGAAGTAGTAGTACATGTAGTAGTAGTTAGTAGTAGTAGTAGTAGTAGTAGTAGTAGTAGTAGTTGTAGTAGTAGTAGTAGTAATAGAGCAGTAGTAGTAGTCCTTAATATATATTGATGTCTATTCTACCTATGTGTTACACAGTTCCTTCTGAAACTCAACAGCCTTCGACAACTGGCATGACTGGTAAGTTTCTAAAATGATTTATGCTGAATGATTATTGTATCATTTCTTTAGTTTCCATATCAATGCAATATTTATTTATGCTGTTTATGCTTAAATGTCTTAAAATAAATATTAAAACTTGGCTTATTACTAATTCGATACCAGTGATTAAAAGAAAGGGTTTTTCTTGAAATATGATAACTCAGATTCTATTTCTGAATTATTATTTGAACCAAACATCACATCACAATTTGATAATAATTGGTTGAAACTTTCGGGTGACTAGAGAGCGCCCTCTTATGTTAACGGCTTTAAATAAAAAGATAAAAACAGTCTTCAATATTCCAATGTTTGGTGGTCCGAATGTAATTTTTGGTTGCTGGAAAAAGAAGATGAAACAAAACAGCCTAAAAGGGATAGTTGAGTTATGGTAGAGAGGGCGCTAGACTACTTATATTTTTGTGAGGTAATGAAAAACTGAGTGTAAAATTTGAAAGAGCATAATATTTAAATAATAAAATCATCTTTGTTTTGATCAAATATCGGTTCAGAGACGGCTGAAATATATATAAATATAACAATTTGTAATAAAGTAGGGGCCCCAGGTTTATTAGAGAATTTTGAACCAGCCGTTAAAAATTCAAAAAAATGCTTCCTCTTTCAAAAAGTTACAAAATAGGTATTTAAATAGTTGTTAGATAATTTCTCTATCTAATCACTATTTCAACAAAACATCACATGCACAATATTTTATTCAAAATGGTTGAAACGATGAGTGTTTAGAGAGCGCCCTCTTACGTTTTAACGACTCTTTTTGAATGATAACATGATCTTTACTACGTCATTTATAATTTTGTGTTCCTTTCTAGTTAAAACTATTAGTTTGTAATGTAATGATGCAGGTTTTGGTTACTAAAATTCAGTTTCACCAAAACTGTGCTCTCCGTACCAGAACTCAACCTATCCCTTTAACTTAGCCATTTATATGCTTTTTACCACTTGAGCATGGTTGTGTTCAAACTACTAGTTATATATTTGTTTATATTAAAAGTTTTGACCAGTTTGACCTGAACTGTACTATCCCTTTAACATAACTGGGTTCATTACCTTTCCAATTGACTTTTAATGTAAGTCAGTAAGTGTGACTTTTAGAGTGTCAAATTCAGGTTAAAATATCACAATTAGGATTCAAGGAAACCAAACATTGACGCACGTCCTGACAATCACATTTCTTTTTACAACGAGAGGACCTGTGCGCACTGCACAAGCTACTGTTTGGCCGGTCCTGGTCTCGGCCATCGAAAAATTTGAATGGACTCGGTCTCGCTTCGAAAATTTTCTTAAATTATCTACGGACACCCCCCCCCCCCCCCCCCCCCACCCCCCCCCTCCCCGCTTCAGGATTCTCAACCAATGGTCTTGGTCTCGGCCTCGAAATTTTGGCCGGTCCTGGATTCGGCCTCGACAATTTGTAAGGTACTTGGTCTCGGCTATGAAAATTTTCTTAAATTATCTACGGACACCCCCCTCCCCGCTTACAGGATTCTCAACCAATGGTCTTGGTCTCGGCCTCGAAATTTTTGGCCGGTCCTGGATTCGGCCTCGACAATTTGTAAGGTACTTGGTCTCGGCTATGAAAAAATTTCTACGGACACCCCCCCCCCCCCCCCCCCCCCGCTTACAGAAATTTGGCTGACGAAATAACCCACCCCCCCCCCCCCCCCTCGAAAATCCTGGAAGTAGTAGTACATGTAGTAGTAGTTAGTAGTAGTAGTAGTAGTAGTAGTAGTAGTAGTAGTAGTAGTAATAGAGCAGTAGTAGTAGTCCTTAATATATATTGATGTCTATTTCTACTATGTGTTACACAGTTCCTTCTGAAACTCAACAGCCTTCGACAACTGGCATGACTGGTAAGTTTCATAAAAGATTAATGGCTGAATGATTATTGTATCATTTCTTTAGTTTCCATATCAATGCAAATAGTTTATTTATGCTGTTTATGCTTAAATGTCTTAAAATAAATATTAAAACTTGGCTTATTACTAATTCAATACCAGTGATTAAAAGAAAGGGTATTTCTTGAAACATGATAACTCAGATTCTATTTCTGAATTATTATTTGAACCAAACATCACATTCACAATTTTGATAATAATTGGTTGAAACTTTCGGGTGACTAGAGAGCGCCCTCTTATGTTAACGGCTTTAAAATAAAAAGATAAAAACAGTCTTCAATATTCCAATGTTTGGTGGTCCGAATGTAATTTTTGGTTGCCTGGAAAAAGAAGATGAAACAAAAACAGCCTTAAAGGGATAGTTGAGTTTTGGTAGAGAGGGCGCTAGACTACTTATATTTTTGTGAGGTAATGAAAAACTGAGTGTAAAATTTGAAAGAGCATAATATTTAAATAATAAAATCATCTTTGTTGATAAAAAATCGGTTCAGAGACGGCTGAAATATATATAAATATAAACAATATGTAATAAAGCTGGGCCCCAGGTTTATTAGAGAATTTTGAACCAGCCGTTAAAAATTCAAAAAAATGCTTCCTCTTTTCAAAAAGTTACAAAATAGGTATTTAAATAGTTGTTGGTTATTTCTCTATCTAATCACTATTTCAACAAAACATCACATGCACAATATTTATTCAAAATGGTTGGAAACCGATGAGTGTTTAGAGAGCGCCCTCTTACGTTTTAACGACTCTTTTTGAATGATAACATGATCTTTACTACGTCATTTTTAATTTTGTGTTCCTTTCTAGTTATAACTATTAGTTTGTAATGTAATGATGCAGGTTTTGGTTACTAAAATTCAGTTTCACCAAAACTGTGCTCTCCTTACCAGAACTCAACTATCCCTTTAACTTAGCCATTTATATGCTTTTTTACCACTTGAGCATGTTTGTGTTCAAACTACTAGTTATATATTTGTTTATATTAAAAGTTTTGACCAGTTTGACCTGAACTGTACTATCCCTTTAACATAACTGGGTTCATTACCTTTCCAATTGACTTTTAATGTAAGTCAGTAAGTGTGACTTTTACAGTGTCAAATTCAGGTTAAAATATCACAATTAGGATTCAAGGAAACCAAACATTGACGCACGTCCTGATAATCACATTTCTTTTTACAACGAGAGGACCTGTGCGCACTGCACAAGCTACTGTTTGGCCGGTCCTGGTCTCGGCCTCGAAATATTTGGCCGGTCCTGGTCTCGGCCTCGACAATTTGTAAGGTACTTGGTCTCGGCTATGAAAAAATTTCTACGGACACCCCCCCCCCCCACCCCCCGCTTACAGAAATTTGACTGACGAAATAACCCCCCCCCCCCTCGAAAATCCTGGAAGTAGTAGTACATGTAGTAGTAGTTAGTAGTAGTAGTAGTAGTAGTAGTAGTAGTAGTAGTAGTAGTAGTAGTAGTAATAGAGCAGTAGTAGTAGTCCTTAATATATATTGATGTCTATTTCTACTATGTGTTACACAGTTCCTTCTGAAACTCAACAGCCTTCGACAACTGGCATGACTGGTAAGTTTCTAAAATGATTAATGGCTGAATGATTATTGTATCATTTCTTTAGTTTCCATATCAATGCAATATTTATTTATGCTGTTTATGCTTAAATGTCTTAAAATAAATATTAAAACTTGGCTTATTACTAATTCAATACCAGTGATTAAAAGAAAGGGTATTTCTTGAAACATGATAACTCAGATTCTATTTCTGAATTATTATTTGAACCAAACATCACATTCACAATTTTGATAATAATTGGTTGAAACTTTCGGGTGACTAGAGAGCGCCCTCTTATGTTAACGGCTTTAAAATAAAAAGATAAAAACAGTCTTCAATATTCCAAAGTTTGGTGGTCCGAACGTAATTTTTGGTTGCCTGGAAAAAGAAGATGAAACAAAAACAGCCTTAAAGGGATAGTTGAGTTTTGGTAGAGAGGGCGCTAGACTACTTATATTTTTGTGAGGTAATGAAAAACTGAGTGTAAAATTTGAAAGAGCATAGTATTTAAATAATAAAATCATCTTTGTTTGATAAAAAATCGGTTCAGAGACGGCTGAAATATATATAAATATAACAATATGTAATAAAGCTTGGGCCCCAGGTTTATTAGAGAATTTTGAACCAGCCGTTAAAAATTCAAAAAAATGCTTCCTCTTTTCAAAAAGTTACAAAATAGGTATTTAAATAGTTGTTGGTTATTTCTCTATCTAATCACTATTTCAACAAAACATCACATGCACAATATTTTATTCAAAATGGTTGAAACCGATGAGTGTTTAGAGAGCGCCCTCTTACGTTTTAACGACTCTTTTTGAATGATAACATGATCTTTACTACGTCATTTTTAATTTTGTGTTCCTTTCTAGTTATAACTATTAGTTTGTAATGTAATGATGCAGGTTTTGGTTACTAAAATTCAGTTTCACCAAAACTGTGCTCTCCTTACCAGAACTCAACTATCCCTTTAACTTAGCCATTTATATGCTTTTTTACCACTTGAGCATGGTTGTGTTCAAACTACTAGTTATATATTTGTTTATATTAAAAGTTTTGACCAGTTTGACCTGAACTGTACTATCCCTTTAACATAACTGGGTTCATTACCTTTCCAATTGACTTTTAATGTAAGTCAGTAAGTGTGACTTTTACAGTGTCAAATTCAGGTTAAAATATCACAATTAGGATTCAAGGAAACCAAACATTGACGCACGTCCTGATAATCACATTTCTTTTTACAACGAGAGGACCTGTGCGCACTGCACAAGCTACTGTTTGGCCGGTCCTGGTCTCGGCCTCGAAAAATTTGGCCGGTCCTGGTCTCGGCCTCGACAATTTGTAAGGTACTTGGTCGCGGCTATGAAAAAATTTCTACGGACACCCCCCCCCCCCCCCCCCACCCCCCGCTTACAGAAATTTGACTGACGAAATAACCCCCCCCCCCTCGAAAATCCTGGAAGTAGTAGTACATGTAGTAGTAGTTAGTAGTAGTAGTAGTAGTAGTAGTAGTAGTAGTAGTAGTAGTAGTAATAGAGCAGTAGTAGTAGTCCTTAATATATATTGAAGTCTATTTCTACTATGTGTTACACAGTTCCTTCTGAAACTCAACAGCCTTCGACAACTGGCATGACTGGTAAGTTTCTAAAATGATTAATGGCTGAATGATTATTGTATCATTTCTTTAGTTTCCATATCAATGCAATATTTATTTATGCTGTTTATGCTTAAATGTCTTAAAATAAATATTAAAACTTGGCTTATTACTAATTCAATACCAGTGATTAAAAGAAAGGGTATTTCTTGAAACATGATAACTCAGATTCTATTTCTGAATTATTATTTGAACCAAACATCACATTCACAATTTTGATAATAATTGGTTGAAACTTTCGGGTGACTAGAGAGCGCCCTCTTATGTTAACGGCTTTAAAATAAAAAGATAAAAACAGTCTTCAATATTCCAATGTTTGGTGGTCCGAACGTAATTTTTGGTTGCCTGGAAAAAGAAGATGAAACAAAAACAGCCTTAAAGGGATAGTTGAGTTTTGGTAGAGAGGGCGCAGGACTACTTATATTTTTGTGAGGTAATGAAAAACTGAGTGTAAAATTTGAAAGAGCATAATATTCAAATAATAAAATCATCTTTGTTTGATAAAAAATCGGTTCAGAGACGGCTGAAATATATATAAATATAACAATTTGTAATAAAGCTGGGGCCCCAGGTTTATTAGAGAATTTTGAACCAGCCGTTAAAAATTCAAAAAAATGCTTCCTCTTTTCAAAAAGTTACTAAATAGGTATTTAAATAGTTGTTGGTTATTTCTCTATCTAATCACTATTTCAACAAAACATCACATGCACAATATTTTATTCAAAATCGTTGAAACCGATGAGTGTTTAGAGAGCGCCCTCTTACGTTTTAACGACTCTTTTTGAATGATCACATGATCTTTACTACGTCATTTGTAATTTTGTGTTCCTTTCTAGTTATAACTATTAGTTTGTAATGTAATGATGCAGGTTTTGGTTACTAAAATTCAGTTTCACCAAAACTGTGCTCTCCTTACCAGAACTCAACTATCCCTTTAACTTAGCCATTTATATGCTTTTTTACCACTTGAGCATGGTTGTGTTCAAACTACTAGTTATATATTTGTTTATATTAAAAAGTTTTGACCAGTTTGACCTGAACTGTACTATCCCTTTAACATAACTGGGTTCATTACCTTTCCAATTGACTTTTAATGTAAGTCAGTAAGTGTGACTTTTAGAGTGTCAAATTCAGGTTAAAATATCACAATTAGGATTCAAGGAAACCAAACATTGACGCACGTCCTGATAATCACATTTCTTTTCACAACGAGAGGACCTGTGCGCACTGCACAAGGTACTGTTTGGCCGGTCCTGGTCTCGGCCTCGAAAAATTTGAATGGACTCGGCCTCGGCTTCGAAAATTTTCTTAAATTATCTACGGACACCCACCCTCCCCGCTTACAGGATTCTCAACCAATGGTCTTGGTCTCGGCCTCGAAATTTTTGGCCGGTCCTGGTCTCGGCCTCGACAATTTGTAAGGTACTTGGTCTCGGCTATGAAAAAATTTCTACGGACACCCCCCCCCCCCCCCGCTGACAGAAATTTGGCTGACGAAATAACCCACCCCCCCCCCCCCCCCTCGAAAATCCTGGAAGTAGTAGTACATGTAGTAGTAGTTAGTAGTAGTAGTAGTAGTAGTAGTAGTAGTAGTAGTAGTAGTAGTAATAGAGCAGTAGTAGTAGTCCTTAATATATATTGATGTTTATTTCTACTATGTGTTACACAGTTCCTTCTGAAACTCAACAGCCTTCGACAACTGGCATGACTGGTAAGTTTCTAAAATGATTAATGGCTGAATGATTATTGTATCATTTCTTTAGTTTCCATATCAATGCAATATTTATTTATGCTGTTTATGCTTAAATGTCTTTAAAAAAATATTAAAACTTGGCTTATTACTAATTCGATACCAGTGATTAAAAGAAAGGGTATTTCTTGAAACATGATAACTCAGATTCTATTTCTGAATTATTATTTGAACCAACATCACATTCACAATTTTGATAATAATTGGTTGAAACTTTCGGGTGACTAGAGAGCGCCCTCTTATGTTAACGGCTTTAAAATAAAAAGATAAAAACAGTCTTCAATATTCCAATGTTTGGTGGTCCGAACGTAATTTTTGGTTGCCTGGAAAAAGAAGATGAAACAAAAACAGCCTTAAAGGGATAGTTGAGTTTTGGTAGAGAGGGCGCTAGACTACTTATATTTTTGTGAGGTAATGAAAAACTGAGTGTAAAATTTGAAAGAGCATAATATTTATATAATGAAATCATCTTTGTTTGATCAAAAATCGGTTCAGAGACGGCTGAAATATATATTAATATAACAATTTGTAATAAAGCTGGGGCCCCAGGTTTATTAGAGAATTTTGAACCAGCCGTTAAAAATTCAAAAAAATGCTTCCTCTTTTCAAAAAGTTACAAAATAGGTATTTAAATAGTTGTTGGTTATTTCTCTATCTAATCACTATTTCAACAAAACATCACATGCACAATATTTTATTCAAAATGGTTGAAACCGATGAGTGTTTAGAGAGCGCCCTCTTACGTTTTAACGACTCTTTTTGAATGATAACATGATCTTTACTACGTCATTTATAATTTTGTGTTCCTTTCTAGTTATAACTATTAGTTTGTAATGTAATGATGCAGGTTTTGGTTACTAAAATTCAGTTTCACCAAAACTGTGCTCTCCTTACCAGAACTCAACTATCCCTTTAACTTAGCCATTTATATGCTTTTTTACCACTTGAGCATGGTTGTGTTCAAACTACTAGTTATATATTTGTTTATATTAAAAGTTTTGACCAGTTTGACCTGAACTGTACTATCCCTTTAACATAACTGGGTTCATTACCTTTCCAATTGACTTTTAATGTAAGTCAGTAAGTGTGACTTTTAGAGTGTCAAATTCAGGTTAAAATATCACAATTAGGATTCAAGGAAACCAAACATTGACGCACGTCCTGATAATCACATTTCTTTTTACAACGAGAGGACCTGTGCGCACTGCACAAGCTACTGTTTGGCCGGTCCTGGTCTCGGCCTCGAAAAATTTGAATGGACTCGGCCTCGGCTTCGAAAATTTTCTTAAATTATCTACGGACACCCCCCCCCCCCCCCCCCCCCCTCGCCGCTTACAGGATTCTCAACCAATGGTCTTGGTCTCGGCCTCGAAATTTTTGGCCGGTCCTGGTCGCGGCCTCGACAATTTGTAAGGTACTTGGTCTCGGCTATGAAAACATTTCTACGGACACCCCCCCCCCCCCCCCCCCCCCGCTTACAATAACCCACCCCCCCCCCCTCGAAAATCCTGGAAGTAGTAGTACATGTAGTAGTAGTTAGTAGTAGTAGTAGTAGTAGTAGTAGTAGTAGTAGTAATAGAGCAGTAGTAGTAGTCCTTAATATATATTGATGTTTATTTCTACTATGTGTTACACAGTTCCTTCTGAAACTCAACAGCCTTCGACAACTGGCATGACTGGTAAGTTTCTAAAATGATTAATGGCTGAATGATTATTTTATCATTTCTTTAGTTTCCATATCAATGCAATATTTATTTATGCTGTTTATGCTTAAATGTCTTAAAATAAATATTAAAACTTGGCTTATTACTAATTCGATACCAGTGATTAAAAGAAAGGGTATTTCTTGAAACATGATAACTCAGATTCTATTTCTGAATTATTATTTGAACCAAACATCACATTCACAATTTTGATAATAATTGGTTGAAACTTTCGGGTGACTAGAGAGCGCCCTCTTATGTTAACGGCTTTAAAATAAAAAGATAAAAACAGTCTTCAATATTCCAATTTTTGGTGGTCCGAATGTAATTTTTGGTTGCCTGGAAAAAGAAGATGAAACAAAAACAGCCTTAAAGGGATAGTTGAGTTTTGGTAGAGAGGGCGCTAGACTACTTATATTTTTGTGAGGTAATGAAAAACTGAGTGTAAAATTTGAAAGAGGATAATATTTAAATAATAAAATCATCTTTGTTTGATCAAAAATCGGTTCAGAGACGGCTAAAATATATATAAATATAACAATTTGTAATAAAGCTGGGGCCCCAGGTTTATTGGAGAATTTTGAACCAGCCGTTAAAAATTCAAAAAAATGCTTCCTCTTTTCAAAAAGTTACAAAATAGGTATTTAAATAGTTGTTGGTTATTTCTCTATCTAATCACTATTTCAACAAAACATCACATGCACAATATTTTATTCAAAATGGTTGAAACCGATGAGTGTTTAGAGAGCGCCCTCTTACGTTTTAACGACTCTTTTTGAATGATAACATGATCTTTACTACGTCATTTATTATTTTGTGTTCCTTTCTAGTTATAACTATTAGTTTGTAATGTAATGATGCAGGTTTTGGTTACTAAAATTCAGTTTCACCAAAATTGTGCTCTCCTTACCAGAACTCAACTATCCCTTTAACTTAGCCATTTATATGCTTTTTTACCACTTGAGCATGGTTGTGTTCAAACTACTAGTTATATATTTGTTTATATTAAAAGTTTTGACCAGTTTGACCTGAACTGTACTATCCCTTTAACATAACTGGGTTCATTACCTTTCCAATTGACTTTTAATGTAAGTCAGTAAGTGTGACTTTTAGAGTGTCAAATTCAGGTTAAAATATCACAATTAGGATTCAAGGAAACCAAACATTGACGCACGTCCTGATAATCACATTTCTTTTTACAACGAGAGGACCTGTGCGCACTGCACAAGCTACTGTTTGGCCGGTCCTGGTCTCGGCCTCGAAAAATTTGAATGGACTCGGCCTCGGCTTCGAAAATTTTCTTAAATTATCCATGGACACCCCCCCTCCCCGCTTACAGGATTCTCAACCAATGGTCTTGGTCTCGGCCTCGAAATGTTTGGCCGGTCCTGGTCTCGGCCTCGACAATTTGTAAGGTACTTGGTCTCGGCTATGAACAAATTTCTACGGACACTCCCCCCCCCCCCCCCCCGCTTACAGAAATTTGGCTGACGAAATAACCCACCCCCCCCCCCCCCTCGAAAATCCTGGAAGTAGTAGTACATGTAGTAGTAGTTAGTAGTAGTAGTAGTAGTAGTAGTAGTAGTAGTAGTAGTAGTAATAATAGAGCAGTAGTAGTAGTCCTTAATATATATTGATGTTTATTTCTACTATGTGTTACACAGTTCCTTCTGAAACTCAACAGCCTTCGACAACTGGCATGACTGGTAAGTTTCTAAAATGATTAATGGCTGAATGATTATTCTATCATTTCTTTAGTTTCCATATCAATGCAATATTTATTTATGCTGTTTATGCTTAAATGTCTTTAAAAAAATATTAAAACTTGGCTTATTACTAATTCGATACCAGTGATTAAAAGAAAGGGTATTTCTTGAAACATGATAACTCAGATTCTATTTCTGAATTATTATTTGAACCAACATCACATTCACAATTTTGATAATAATTGGTTGAAACTTTCGGGTGACTAGAGAGCGCCCTCTTATGTTAACGGCTTTAAAATAAAAAGATAAAAACAGTCTTCAATATTCCGATGTTTGGTGGTCCGAACGTAATTTTTGGTTGCCTGGAAAAAGAAGATGAAACAAAAACAGCCTTAAAGGGATAGTTGAGTTTTGGTAGAGAGGGCGCTAGACTACTTATATTTTTGTGAGGTAATGAAAAACTGAGTGTAAAATTTGAAACAGCATAATATTTATATAATGAAATCATCTTTGTTTGATCAAAAATCGGTTCAGAGACGGCTGAAATATATATTAATATAACAATTTGTAATAAAGCTGGGGCCCCAGGTTTATTAGAGAATTTTGAACCAGCCGTTAAAAATTCAAAAAAATGCTTCCTCTTTTCAAAAAGTTACAAAATAGGTATTTAAATAGTTGTTGGTTATTTCTCTATCTAATCACTATTTCAACAAAACATCACATGCACAATATTTTATTCAAAATGGTTGAAACCGATGAGTGTTTAGAGAGCGCCCTCTTACGTTTTAACGACTCTTTTTGAATGATAACATGATCTTTACTACGTCATTTATTATTTTGTGTTCCTTTCTAGTTATAACTATTAGTTTGTAATGTAATGATGCAGGTTTTGGTTACTAAAATTCAGTTTCACCAAAATTGTGCTCTCCTTACCAGAACTCAACTATCCCTTTAACTTAGCCATTTATATGCTTTTTTACCACTTGAGCATGGTTGTGTTCAAACTACTAGTTATATATTTGTTTATATTAAAAGTTTTGACCAGTTTGACCTGAACTGTACTATCCCTTTAACATAACTGGGTTCATTACCTTTCCAATTGACTTTTAATGTAAGTCAGTAAGTGTGACTTTTAGAGTGTCAAATTCAGGTTAAGATATCACAATTAGGATTCAAGGAAACCAAACATTGACGCACGTCCTGATAATCACATTTCTTTTTACAACGAGAGGACCTGTGCGCACTGCACAAGCTACTGTTTGGCCGGTCCTGGTCTCGGCCTCGAAAAATTTGAATGGACTCGGCCTCGGCTTCGAAAATTTTCTTAAATTATCTACGGACACCCCCCCTCCCCGCTTACAGGATTCTCAACCAATGGTCTTGGTCTCGGCCTCGAAATTTTTGGCCGGTCCTGGTCTCGGCCTCGACAATTTGTAAGGTACTTGGTCTCGGCTATGAACAAATTTCTACGGACACTCCCCCCCCCCCCCGCTTACAGAAATTTGGCTGACGAAATAACCCACCCCCCCCCCCCCCCTCGAAAATCCTGGAAGTAGTAGTACATGTAGTAGTAGTTAGTAGTAGTAGTAGTAGTAGTAGTAGTAGTAGTAGTAGTAGTAGTAGTAATAGAGCAGTAGTAGTAGTCCTTAATATATATTGATGTTTATTTCTACTATGTGTTACACAGTTCCTTCTGAAACTCAACAGCCTTCGACAACTGGCATGACTGGTAAGTTTCTAAAATGATTAATGGCTGAATGATTATTTTATCATTTCTTTAGTTTCCATATCAATGCAATATTTATTTATGCTGTTTATGCTTAAATGTTTAAAATAAATATTAAAACTTGGCTTATTACTAATTCGATACCAGTGATTAAAAGAAGGGTATTTCTTGAAACATGATAACTCAGATTCTATTTCTGAATTATTATTTGAACCAAACATCACATTCACAATTTTGATAATAATTGGTTGAAACTTTCGGGTGACTAGAGAGCGCCCTCCTATGTTAACGGCTTTAAAATAAAAAGATAAAAACAGTCTTCAATATTCCAATGTTTGGTGGTCCGAATGTAATTTTTGGTTGCCTGGAAAAAGAAGATGAAACAAAAACAGCCTTAAAGGGATAGTTGAGTTTTTAGAGAGGGCGCTAGACTACTTATATTTTTGTGAGGTAATGAAAAACTGAGTGTAAAATTTGAAAGAGCATAATATTTAAATAATAAAATCATCTTTGTTTGATCAAAAATCGGTTCAGAGACGGCTGAAATATATATAAATATAACAATTTGTAATAAAGCTGGGGCACCAGGTTTATTAGAGAATTTTGAACCAGCCGTTACAAATTCAAAAAAATGCTTCCTCTTTTCAAAAAGTTACAAAATAGGTATTTAAATAGTTGTTGGGTATTTCTCTATCTAATCACTATTTCAACAAAACATCACATGCACAATATTTTATTCAAAATGGTTGAAACCGATGAGTGTTTAGAGAGCGCCCTCTTACGTTTTAACGACTCTTTTTGAATGATAACATGATCTTTACTACGTCATTTATAATTTTGTGTTCCTTTCTAGTTATAACTATTAGTTTGTAATGTAATGATGCAGGTTTTGGTTACTAAAATTCAGTTTCACCAAAATTGTGCTCTCCTTACCAGAACTCAACTATCCCTTTAACTTAGCCATTTATATGCTTTTTTACCACTTGAGCATGGTTGTGTTCAAACTACTAGTTATATATTTGTTTATATTAAAAGTTTTGACCAGTTTGACCTGAACTGTACTATCCCTTTAACATAACTGGGTTCATTACCTTTCCAATTGACTTTTAATGTAAGTCAGTAAGTGTGACTTTTAGGTTAAAATATCACAATTAGGATTCAAGGAAACCAAACATTGACGCACGTCCTGATAATCACATTTCTTTTTACAACGAGAGGACCTGTGCGCACTGCACAAGCTACTGTTTGGCCGGTCCTGGTCTCGGCCTCGAAAAATTTGAATGGACTCGGCCTTGGCTTCGAAAATTTTCTTAAATTATCTACGGACACACCCCTCCCCGCTTACAGGATTCTCAACCAATGGTCTTGGTCTCGGCCTCGAAATTTTTGGCCGGTCCTGGTTGCGGCCTCGACAATTTGTAAGGTACTTGGTCTCGGCTATGAAAACATTTCTACGGACACCCCCCCCCCCCCCCCCCCCGCTTACAGAAATTTGGCTGACGAAATAACCCACCCCCCCCCCCCCTCCCCCTCGAAAATCCTGGAAGTAGTAGTACATGTAGTAGTAGTTAGTAGTAGTAGTAGTAGTAGTAGTAGTAGTAGTAGTAGTAGTAGTAATAGTAGTAGTAGTAATAGAGCAGTAGTAGTAGTCCTTAATATATATTGATGTTTATTTCTACTATGTGTTACACAGTTCCTTCTGAAACTCAACAGCCTTCGACAACTGGCATAACTGGTAAGTTTCTAAAATGATTAATGGCTGAATGATTATTGTATCATTTCTTTAGTTTCCATATCAATGCAATATTTATTTATGCTGTTTATGCTTAAATGTCTTAAAATAAATATTAAAACTTGGCTTATTACTAATTCGATACCAGTGATTAAAAGAAAGGGTATTTCTTGAAACATGATAACTCAGATTCTATTTCTGAATTATTATTTTAACCAAACATCACATTCACAATTTTTATAATAATTGGTTGAAACTTTCGGGTGACTAGAGAGCGCCCTCTTATGTTAACGGCTTTAAAAAAAAAAAAAAAAACAGTCTTCAATATTCCAATGTTTGACCTGAACTGTACTATCCCTTTAACATAACTGGGTTCATTGCCTTTCATATTGACTTTTAATGTAAGTCAGTAAGTGTGACTTTTAGAGTGTCAAATTCAGGTTAAAATATCACAATTAGGATTCAAGGAAACCAAACATTGACGCACGTCCTGATAATCACATTTCTTTTTACAACGAGAGGACCTGTGCGCACTGCACAAGCTACTGTTTGGCCGGTCCTGGTCTCGGCCTCGAAAAATTTGAATGGACTCGGCCTTGGCTTCGAAAATTTTCTTAAATTATCTACGGACACCCCCCTCCCCGCTTACAGGATTCTCAACCAATGGTCTTGGTCTCGGCCTCGAAATTTGTTTGGCCGTCCTGGTCTCGGCCTCGACAATTTGTAAGGTACTTGGTCTCGGCTATGAAAACATTTCTACGGACACCCCCCTCTCCCGCTTACAGAAATTTGGCTGACGAAATAACCCACCCCCCCCCCCTCCCCCTCCAAAATCCTGGAAGTAGTAGTACATATAGTAGTAGTTAGTAGTAGTAGTAGTAGTAGTAGTAGTAGTAGTAGTAGTAGTAGTAATAGAGCAGTAGTAGTAGTCCTTAATATATATTGATGTTTATTTCTACTATGTGTTACACAGTTCCTTCTGAAACTCAACAGCCTTCGACAACTGGCATGACTGGTAAGTTTCTAAAATGATTAATGGCTGAATGATTATTGTATCATTTCTTTAGTTTCCATATCAATGCAATATTTATTTATGCTGTTTATGCTTAAATGTCTTAAAATAAATATTAAAACTTGGCTTATTACTAATTCGATACCAGTGATTAAAAGAAAGGGTATTTCTTGAAACATGATAACTCAGATTCTATTTCTGAATTATTATTTGAACCAAACATCACATTCACAATTTTTATAATAATTGGTTGAAACTTTCGGGTGACTAGAGAGCGCCCTCTTATGTTAACGGCTTTAAAATAAAAAGATAAAAACAGTCTTCAATATTCCAATGTTTGGTGGTCCGAATGTAATTTTTGGTTGCCTGGAAAAAGAAGATGAAACAAAAACAGCCTTAAAGGGATAGTTGAGTTTTGGTAGAGAGGGCGCTAGACTACTTATATTTTTGTGAGGTAATGAAAAACTGAGTGTAAAATTTGAAAGAGCATAATATTTAAATAATGAAATCATCTTTGTTTGATAAAAAATCGGTTCAGAGACGGCTGAAATATATATAAATATAACAATTTGTAGTAAAGCTGGGGCCCCAGGTTTATTAGAGAATTTTGAACCAGCCTTTAAAAATTCAAACAAATGCTTCCTCTTTTCAAAAAGTTACAAAATAGGTATTTAAATAGTTGTTGGTTATTTCTCTATCTAATCACTATTTCAACAAAACATCACATGCACAATATTTTATTCAAAATGGTTGAAACCGATGAGTGTTTAGAGAGCGCCCTCTTACGTTTTAACGACTCTTTTTGAATGATAACATGATCTTTACTACGTCATTTGTAATTTTGTGTTCCTTTCTAGTTATAATTATTAGTTTGTAATGTAATGAGGCAGGTTTTGGTTACTAAAATTCAGTTTCACCAAAACTGTGCTCTCCTTACCAGAACTCAACTATCCCTTTAACTTAGCCATTTATATGCTTTTTTACCACTTGAGCATGGTTGTGTTCAAACTACTAGTTATATATTTGTTTATATTAAAAGTTTTGACCAGTTTGACCTGAACTGTACTATCCCTTTAACATAACTGGGTTCATTACCTTTCCAATTGACTTTTAATGTAAGTCAGTAAGTATGACTTTTAGAGTGTCAAATTCAGGTTAAAATATCACAATTAGGATTCAAGGAAACCAAACATTGACGCACGTCCTGATAATCACATTTCTTTTTACAACGAGAGGACCTGTGCGCACTGCACAAGCTACTGTTTGGCCGGTCCTGTTCTCGGCCTCGAAAAATTGAATGGACTCGGCCTCGGCTTCGAAAATTTTCTTAAATTATCTACGGACACCCCCCCTCCCCGCTTACAGGATTCTCAACCAATGGTCTTGGTCTCGGCCTCGAAATTTTTGGCCGGTCCTGGTCGCGGCCTCGACAATTTGTAAGGTACTTGGTCTCGGCTATGAAAACATTTCTACGACACCCCCCCCCCCCCCCGCTTACAGAAATTTGGCTGACGAAATAACCCACCCCCCCCCCCCCACCTCGAAAATCCTGGAAGTAGTAGTACATGTAGTAGTAGTTAGTAGTAAGTAGTAGTAGTAGTAGTAGTAGTAGTAGTAATAGAGCAGTAGTAGTAGTCCTTAATATATACTCCGCAAAAAAAGAAACTGGACACTTGTATGAGACCAAATATTTCGTATTCATTAACGATAACATATATGATATTGTATATCAAATTAAAGATAAAATTACCCTCTTCAATATTCGCATGAAATCGAGATGAAATCATTCATGCATGACTTGTCACGGTCAATTAACCACACCAAGGTCTGTTTTCAAAAATAGCAAAAATGGCACATCCACTCAACCATATAAATGTTGATGAGCATAATCTAAAACGCTATATTCATGAGATGGCATAATTTTTCATTACAAATGTGACCTTTTCTATCTTCATCTCAATAAAGAGTATAAATGAAGACAAATTGTGAACGTTATAGGTGTTATTTTCATCCAAAATTAACAAAATGGGGAATTCCATGGCAAAGCTTTATTAGTCAAAACCACAGTTTGTGCCCTTATTTCAGCATGAAAATGGTATAAATTCTTCTCAAGAATTATACCGTAGTCCAAAGATCTTCAAAACCTGAAGTCACCCTTGGTCAAACATTTGGGCAGTCTTTAACATGACATTTATCTAGGTAATTATGCAGGAGACACATGAAATAGACAAGCTTCATGCTTGTAATACAGACCAGTATGATAATGCTCTCATAACATGGCCCTGTTTTATTGACAAATTTGTATTTCCAGAGTTTGTTCATAACAATAAAATTGAATAATGTCATAATTTACTTGCCCCGCTCATCTTGTTTTAAGTGAAACGCTTACTATCATTTCAGTCGAATGGTGTGGTCCTCCATTTTTTTGCTATTTTTGAAAACAGACCTTGCTAGTGTTTATTGACCATGGCATTTCATGCATGAACGATTACACCTTTAAGTTATACCATGCATGTAGAGGACTAAATTACCTTTAATTTGATATATGATCATGTACACTTTATCGTACATTAATATGAAATATTTCAACTTATACAGTGTCCAGTTTCTTTTTTTGCGGAGTATATATTGATGTTTATTTCTACTATGTGTTACACAGTTCCCTCTGAAACTCAACAGCCTTCGACAACTGGTATGACTGGTAAGTTTCTAAAATGATTATTGTATCATTTCTTTAGTTTCCATATCAATGCAATATTTTTTTATGCTGTTTATGCTTAAATGTCTTAAAATAAATATTAAAACTTGGCTTATTACTAATTCGATACCAGTGATTAAAAGAAAGGGTATTTCTTGAAACATGATAACTCAGATTCTATTTCTGAATTATTATTTGAACCAAAAATCACATTCACAATTTTGATAATAATTGGTTGAAACTTTCGGGTGACTAGAGAGCGCCCTCCTATGTTAACGGCTTTAAAATAAAAATATAAAAACAGTCTTCAATATTCCAATGTTTGGTGGTCCGAATGTAATTTTTGGTTGCCTGGAAAAAGAAGATGAAACAAAAACAGCCTTAAAGGGATAGTTGAGTTTTGGTAGAGAGGGCGCTAGACTACTTATATTTTTGTGAGGTAATGAAAAACTGAGTGTAAAATTTTTTTACAACGAGAGGACCTGTGCGCACTGCACAAGCTACTGTTTGGCCGGTCCTGTTTTCGGCCTCGAAAAATTTGAATGTACTCGGCCTCGGCTTCGAAAATTGTCTTAAATTATCTACGGACACCCCCCCCCCTCCCCGCTTACAGGATTCTCACCAATGGTCTTGGTCTCGGCCTCGAAATTTTTGCCGGTCCTGGTCGCGGCCTCGACAATTTGTAAGGTACTTGGTCTCGGCTATGAAAACATTTCTACGGACACCCCCCCCCCCCCCCCCCCCCGCTTACAGAAATTTGGCTGACGAAATAAACCCCCCCTCCCCCCTCGAAAATCCTGGAAGTAGTAGTACATGTAGTAGTAGTTAGTAGTAGTAGTAGTAGTAGTAGTAGTAGTAGTAGTAGTAGTAGTAGTAGTAGAAGTAATAGAGCAGTAGTAGTAGTCCTTAATATATATTGATGTTTATTTCTACTATGTGTTACACAGTTCCCTCTGAAACTCAACAGCCTTCGACAACTGGTATGACTGGTAAGTTTCTAAAATGATTAATGGCTGAATGATTATTGTATCATTTCTTTAGTTTCCATATCAATGCAATATTTATTTATGCTGTTTATGCTTAAATGTCTTAAAATAAATATTAAAACTTGGCTTATTACTAATTCGATACCCAGTGATTAAAGAAAGGGTATTTCTTGAAACATGATAACTCAGATTCTATTTCTGAATTATTATTTGAACCAAACATCACATTCACAATTTTGATAATAATTGGTTGAAACTTCGAGTGACTAGAGAGCGCCCTCCTATGTTAACGGCTTTAAAATAAAAAAAGATAAAAACAGTCTTCAATATTCCAATGTTTGGTGGTCCGAATGTAATTTTTGGTTGCCTGGAAAAAGAAGATGAAACAAAAACAGCCTTAAAGGGATAGTTGAGTTTTGGTAGAGAGGGCGCTAGACTACTTATATTTTTGTGAGGTAATGAAAAACGGAGTGTAAAATTTGAAAGAGCATAATATTTCAATAATAAAATCATCTTTGTTTGATCAAAAATCGGTTCAGAGACGGCTGAAATATATATAAATATAACAATTTGTAATAAAGCTGGGGCCCCAGGTTTATTAGAGAATTTTGAACCAGCCGTTAAAAATTCAAAAAAAATGCTTCCTCTTTTCAAAAAGTTACAAAATAGGTATTTAAATAGTTGTTGGTTATTTCTCTATCTAATCACTATTTCAACAAAACATCACATGCACAATATTTTATTCAAAATGGTTGAAACCGATGAGTGTTTAGAGAGCGCCCTCTTACGTTTTAACGACTCTTTTTGAGTGATAACATGATCTTTACTACGTCATTTATAATGTTGTGTTCCTTTCTAGTTATAACTATTAGTTTGTAATGTAATGATGCAGGTTTTGGTTACTAAAATTCAGTTTCACCAAAATTGTGCTCTCCTTACCAGAACTCAACTATCCCTTTAACTTAGCCATTTATATGCTTTTTTACCACTTGAGCATGGTTGTGTTCAAACTACTAGTTATATATTTGTTTATATTAAAAGTTTTGACCAGTTTGACCTGAACTGTACTATCCCTTTAACATAACTGGGTTCATTACCTTTCCAATTGACTTTTAATGTAAGTCAGTAAGTGTGACTTTTAGAGTGTCAAATTCAGGTTAAAATATCACAATTAGGATTCAAGGAAACCAAACATTGACGCACGTCCTGATAATCACATTTCTTTTTACAACGAGAGGACCTGTGCGCACTGCACAAGCTACTGTTTGGCCGGTCCTGGTCTCGGCCTCGAAAAATTTGAATGGACTCGGCCTTGGCTTCAAAAATTTTCTTAAATTATCTACGGACACCCCCCCTCCCCGCTTACAGGATTCTCAACCAATGGTCTTGGTCTCGGCCTCGAAATTTTTTTGGCCGTCCTGGTCTCGGACTCGACAATTTGTAAGGTACTTGGTCTCGGCTATGAAAACATTTCTACGGACACCCCCCTCTCCCGCTTACAGAAATTTGGCTGACGAAATAACCCACCCCCCCCCCCCCCCCCCCTCGAAAATCCTGGAAGAAGTAGTACATATAGTAGTAGTTAGTAGTAGTAGTAGTAGTAGTAGTAGCAGTAGTAGTAGTAGTAGTAGTATTAGTAGTAATAGAGCAGTAGTAGTAGTCCTTAATATATATTGATGTTTATTTCTACTATGTGTTACACAGTTCCTTCTGAAACTCAACAGCCTTCGACAACTGGCATGACTGGTAAGTTTCTAAAAATGATTAATGGCTGAATGATTATTGTATCATTTCTTTAGTTTCCATATCAATGCAATATTTATTTATGCTGTTTATGCTTAAATGTCTTAAAATAAATATCAAAACTTGGCTTATTACTAATTCGATACCAGTGATTAAAAGAAAGGGTATTTCTTGAAACATGATAACTCAGATTCTATTTCTGAATTATTATTTGAACCAAACATCACATTCACAATTTTTATAATAATTGGTTGAAACTTTCGGGTGACTAGAGAGCGCCCTCTTATTTTAACGGCTTTAAAATAAAAAGATAAAAACAGTCTTCAATATTCCAATGTTTGGTGGTCCGAATGTAATTTTTGGTTGCCTGGAAAAAGAAGATGAAACAAAAACAGCCTTAAAGGGATAGTTGAGTTTTGGTAGAGAGGGCGCTAGACTACTTATATTTTTGTGAGGTAATGAAAAACTGAGTGTAAAATTTGAAAGAGCATAATATTTAAATAATGAAATCATCTTTGTTTGATCAAAAATCAGTTCAGAGACGGCTGAAATATATATAAATATAACAATTTGTAGTAAAGCTGGGGCCCCAGGTTTATTAGAGAATTTTGAACCAGCCGTTAAAAATTCAAAAAAATGCTTCCTCTTTTCAAAAAGTTACAAAATACGTATTTAAATAGTTGTTGGTTATTTCTCTATCTAATCACTATTTCAACAAAACATCACATGCACAATATTTTATTCAAAATGGTTGAAACCGATGAGTGTTTAGAGAGCGCCCTCTTACGTTTTAACGACTCTTTTTGAATGATAACATGATCTTTACTACGTCATTTGTAATTTTGTGTTCCTTTCTAGTTATAACTATTAGTTTGTAATGTAATGATGCAGGTTTTGGTTACTAAAATTCAGTTTCACCAAAACTGTGCTCTCCTTACCAGAACTCAACTATCCCTTTAACTTAGCCATTTATATGCTTTTTTACCACTTGAGCATGGTTGTGTTCAAACTACTAGTTATATATTTGTTTATATTAAAAGTTTTGACCTGTTTGACCTGAACTGTACTATCCCTTTAACATAACCGGGTTCATTACCTTTCCAATTGACTTTTAATGTAAGTCTGTAAGTGTGACTTTTAGAGTGTCAAATTCAGGTTAAAATATCACAATTAGGATTCAAGGAAACCAAACATTGACGCACGTCCTGATAATCACATTTCTTTTTACAACGAGATGACCTGTGCGCACTGCACAAGCTACTGTTTGGCCGGTCCTGGTCTCGCCCTCGAAAAATGTGAATGGACTCGGCCTCGGCTTCGAAAATTTTCTTCAATTATCTACGGATACCCCCCCCCCCCCCCCCCTCCCCGCTTACAGGATTCTCAACCAATGGTCTTGGTCTCGGCCTCGAAATTTGTTTGGCCGGTCCTGGTCTCGGCCTCGACAATTTGTAAGGTACTTGGTCTCGGCTATGAAAACATTTCTACGGACACCCCCCCCCCCCCCGCTTACATAAATTTGACTGACGAAATAACCCACCCCCCCCCCTCCCCCTCGAAAATCCTGGAAGTAGTAGTACATGTAGTAGTAGTTAGTAGTAGTAGTAGTAGTAGTAGTAGTAGTAGTAATAGAGCAGTAGTAGTAGTCCTTAATATATATTGATGTTTATTTCTACTATGTGTTACACAGTTCCTTCTGAAACTCAACAGCCTTCGACAACTGGCATGACTGGTAAGTTTCTAAAATGATTAATGGCTGAATGATTATTGTATAATTTTTTTAGTTTCCATATCAATGCAATATTTATTTATGCTGTTTATGCTTAAATGTCTTAAGATAAATATTAAAACCTAGCTTATTACTAATTCGATACCAGTGATTAAAAGAAAGGGTATTTCTTGAAACATGATAACTCAGATTCTATTTCTGAATTATTATTTGAACCAAACATCACATTCACAATTTTGATAATAATTGGTTGAAACTTTCGGGTGACTAGAGAGCGCCCTCCTATGTTAACGGCTTTACAATAAAAAGATAAAAACAGTCTTCAATATTCCAATGTTTGGTGGTCCGAATGTAATTTTTGGTTGCCTGGAAAAAGAAGATGAAACAAAAACAGCCTTAAAGGGATAGTTGAGTTTTGGTAGAGAGGGCGCTAGACTACTTATATTTTTGTGAGGTAATGAAAAACTGAGTGTAAAATTTGAAAGAGCATAATATTTAAATAATAAAATCATCTTTGTTTGATCAAAAATCGGTTCAGAGACGGCTGAAATATATATAAATATAACAATTTGTAATAAAGCTGGGGCCCCAGGTTTATTAGAGAATTTTGAACCAGCCGTTAAAAATTCAAAAAAATGCTTCCTCTTTTCAAAAAGTTACAAAATAGGTATTTAAATAGTTGTTGGTTATTTCTCTATCTAATCACTATTTCAACAAAACATCACATGCACAATATTTTATTCAAAATGGTTGAAACCGATGAGTGTTTAGAGAGCGCCCTCTTACGTTTTAACGACTCTTTTTGAATGATAACATGATCTTTACTACGTCATTTATAATTTTGTGTTCCTTTCTAGTTATAACTATTAGTTTGTAATGTAATGATGCAGGTTTTGGTTACTAAAATTCAGTTTCACCAAAATTGTGCTCTCCTTACCAGAACTCAACTATCCCTTTAACTTAGCCATTTATATGCTTTTTTACCACTTGAGCATGGTTGTGTTCAAACTACTAGTTATATATTTGTTTATATTAAAAGTTTTGACCAGTTTGACCTGAACTGTACTATCCCTT
>JBAMJV010014560.1:0-25000 GCA_037951105.1 Echinarachnius parma
TTCCGAGGTATCGTCTGACCGATGCAATTTAAGCACCCATTCATTGCTCGCGGTCCCACAGAAAAACCCGTCGCCCCTAACCGTTTTCAGAGATTTCTGCATGCAGGAGAAATTTAAAAAGAAAAAACGAAAGAAAAAATAATGCAACACTTTACCCTCAATATACCAAGTACAAATAGTTGTCTAACTTCTTATATACCAGGGCGAGCTAATATCTGGAGGTATATAATCAGAGGTGAAGCTATAAGGGGTTGAGGGAGGAGGGGTGGGCAATTACCCCATCTCTGGGAAATCTGTACCCCCTCCCCCCCCCCCCCCCACCCCTCACCCCCCTCTTTTGGTCAACACCCATTTTGTCCATTCACATTTGGTCTAGAATCTAATTTTGAGAGTTAGGGATAAGGATTGGGGTTATAAGTTGGGATCGGGGTTTTGATTTTAGAATTGCGGGTTAATTAAGGACAAAATGTATTAACACCAATGTTCATGTTGACATAGATTGCCCACCCCCCCCCCCCCCCCCCCCCTTCAAAAAAAAGGGAGCCCCCATATTTGTCCCAGGTTGGTGATGGTTAGTATATAAATCATGTTTCTAATATATATTACAACATTACTATTCGAAAACACTTTAATTTAGTCGAATATTCTAATGGCAAAGTATAAGGCATTCGTCACAAGCCTACATATTAACTGGTTACGCCACTAATGGTATCTTGGGAATGGGACAAAATAATAAGAGGAGGGGGAGATTTGGAAGCGATACCACCCTGGGTTCATTTCCGACACCCCTCTTTCGTTGTTTGATATCTTTAGATGCTTTACCTACATCGAATGAATACGAAGAAATCAAAAGAGGAGTGGGAAAAGGCGACACAATGTATTATTTCCTCTTTTTGTTAATACATTTTGAGTTAAGGATCGAACTATATAGAACCCTACTTATCTAAATAGGATTCGTTTCTCCGGGATGTTTTTGACGGTATTTGTTGAAACAAGACTTGTTTTTCTCAAAGTTTATATATACGACTGCGTTTCAAATTTTTAAAAAAAAGTTGAATAACTTTGACTACTGTAAGTGTAAATGCTTCCGAGCCACAATGGAATGTTATAATTACTTGACATAATATTACTTCTGTCGGATAAAAAGAAAACAGGAAATAACAAAGAAGGGAGTAACACTTTGGGGTCCGCATATCCCCTCTCTGTCTAGGCGGGGGGGGGGGGGGGGGGGGGGGGGGGGGCGTCTGTATAAACTATAGTATGTTTTAATGGTTTTATTTATAAGCTTTGAATCTTTGTTTTTTCATTCTCAATGATCATTTAGGCATGTCAGAGATCCGAATCATGAAACACATGGATGTTTGTTTTATCCTAATATTGTTTAGTAACCACACATCTATAATATAATCATGTACATTTTTCTTTTTTAATGTTATTTCTATAACCAAATTGAGTATACCCATAATGTATCCTGACATTGAGGATGTTGCTTTTACCGGTTTGTTGCGTAGAAATGCGTAACATGACTGTTAATCCAATACCAGGTAGATCACTTAAGTTAAGTGACTGCTTTCCCCATCTCACATATCTTGGAACACGATGGAATCGAAGTCACTGTCAAGGGCGTAAGTGCAAAAACAAAATTCAGGAGAAGGGGTGGGGGGGGGGGGGGGGGGGCGGAGGGTTTTTGTCCGAAAAAAATCCTTCCAGCATGTCCAGCTATTCACCTGACAAGCACAAACTAAAAACAAAAAGAAAAACAGGGTCCTTACTACTTTCATGCCCGAAAACTATATGGTTTTGATGGTTTTATCCGTATTTATGACTCTATTTTGCTCGAAAAGTACGTTATACTGCCCTAAAATGACATAATTTCGCCCGAATGTGGTATGAGTTTGCCCGAATATGACAGGATTTTGCCCGAATATGAAATGTTATTGCTTGAATATGATATGCTTTTGCCCATATTTGGAGTGCTTGTTGTCCAAATATCGCCGTTTTCAAAACTCTCGGAGGGGGAGCTAGGGCCGCAGCCCCCTATCCCCAACTACCCCCCCCCCCCCACACTTTGTACGCCTATGGTCACTGTCAAGGAGAGCGTATAGTAGTCATCTGCTGCCCGCATCATCGCTTCTCGCAAAATTCGCTAATTTGGCCCGACAAATTGCAGCGCGCGCTAACATAAAGCACGCCAGTGTCTGCTAGCCCAAATGTTTACGAATGGGTTAACCATTGGTCTATAAACACGACTAAAAGGACCGCGAGTTAAGCGAGAATTGATGAGGTATAGAATATCATCGTTACGCCTGGATTTCCTATTTTATAGTTGATCTGTTTAGTGAGTATCCTAGCTATTTTAGTTGATGTCTCTATATAGTATACCCACGTGCGGAATGGATGATGTGGATTGGCGGTGATGTTGATGAGTTTATCAAGGTGTGCGTACTTTACCCAAGAAGTCATTGCCTACCCGTTGAACTTCAAGAATAAGGGCACATTTCCCCTACAGAAATGGGACACTTTATAATCCCTCTATAATGAAGCTGTTAAAAACATTAAAGGTATCTCGTAGCTTTGTTGACATATTATGCAAAAACTGACGAAGGGATAATCAAATGTGTATTTCTGTGATCTGATAATGTCCACTGAGGGATGACTGAACATGTCACAGTAAAGGCCGAGTAATGAGCCAAACTGCAAAGTGATATTCACTAACTAGTTGCACTGACTTTGTACACAGTTTTAATTCTCCCGCGGATAATTGTGAATCCAAACACATCTATCATACACATGGGCGTAGAGACTTACGTAATACCTATTCATCAGGGGGGGGGGGGGGTGAATTAATAGATCACCCCCCCCCCCCCCTGTTGAATGGGTATCAATGACAGATCTACGCCCATGATCATACATAACTTTGTAACTAAAGAGAAATTTGGAAAACCGAAACCTGTTCTGTGCTTCTATTGCACTCAAACGAGGCGTTTGAGAACCGCTCGAGTTCTAAGTAAATTTGGCGGATTTTGACAATACAATTATATAATACTTAATAATGTTACGTTTAAGAAAACATGATATTCTGCGTTTCTGGGAGTTTGAACATCCTATATACAAGAATTGTATATATTTATAATAAAGCAAAATGTTGATGGACGAACCCCATCGTAAGTACGCAATACTTAGAACAGTGTTAACATATATTAATAATAGACAGATTCACGACTTTTGATAATATTTAGATTACTTACGCCATTCCTGACGTCATTTGCCGCGCATAATTTGACGACGTGATATATGCATACAAATACAACTTTTCGCTACAAAGGAGAATGGTCTATTTTCACCGAACAGTCAAATATCTAGAATAATCTGGGTGTGCAAAGATATCATAACTCCTCGGGTATATTTGCCCTTTTATCGATGGATTTGAAGTTTTTCGCGTAAGAATCAACAATCCCGATTTGTCAACAATACAGTTTTCAACAGCTTTACAATGCACCGCATGGGGGTCTCCAAATGGGGCCTTTTATGGAGCACAAAGAGGAGGAGGGAGAGGCTCGTTCACTTTAATTCAATTTCCCCCCATTTTTTTTTGTTTGCGATACACTTTTCTCCGCTAAGACACCGCCCAAGGGCGGGGGTGTACCGCCACCAATCTGTGATTTTCTTGTACAATTTGATCGTTTTTGACGGCCTAGCGAGCACCTCGCATAAACAAAGTAGAAAACAACGAGAAAAGGGAACACAAGAAGGGAGGGATCGCAAACTGTTGTAGCTAAAGGACACCTACCGCGCTGTAATTCAATCTTGCTTACAGGAATGTTACAAGTCCTGGCGTTTCAATGAATGTGCCAATTTCATTTTTTTCATAAACCGATTCCCTCTGAAAATGATCCCGATTTCATAACGTTAATACACGACCTACCAGGTCACGGCATGCGATGGCTTAGTTGAGGTACACTGTATTTGATTTTCCACAAAAGCGAGAACGATTTAAAGGTAGTTCAGGTTCGTACATCAGACGCGCGGTGCCATATTGCGAACGCCTTGCTTGCGCTCGGTGCGTAACACACATTGGTTCAGTGTTATGCAAAGCGCGCAAAGTAGCCTGGTTCAAAATGGCGACCCGCGGTGTAGCACCTCCACGCTTGGCGATCTTTAAAGGGTGATGTATCTGGTTCACGCGAGTTCACGGCCATTCTCACCTCGCGTCTCCAGCCGTGGCTTTGACGACTAGTCGCATTCTTGGCCAGCTTTTCTTTAAAGTGCCTTTGAGATGATAAACATTCACACAACGAATAACAAAACCCCATGACTGAGCGGCAACAATAACAACAATGATATTTATAAATCTGATATAAATGGCGTATTGTACTTATTAGTTGAACTGTGATAAGAAAACGAAAATATTTGCGTTTTTTTATCACTATAGATGACGAAGGGCACGCATCACACATTCTTGTCTACAACCAGGACTGTTGGTTCAAATTGGTCGTTCGATGATTGCAGAAGCGATAATAATGCTGCTGCTGCTGCTGCTGCTGTTGCTGCTGCTGGTGCTGCTGCTGGTGATGATGGTGATGATAATGTGATAATGATGATGATAATGATGCTTCTGCTGCTGCTGCTGATGCTGCTGATGATGATAATGATGCTGCTGCTGATGATGATGATACTGATGCTGCTGCTGATGATGATCATGATGATATTATGAATGATGATAATGATGCTTCTGCATGCTGATGCTGCTGCTGGTGATGATGGTGATAATGTGAACTGATAATGATGATGATGATTCTGCTGCTGCTGCTGATGCTGATGATGATAATGACGATGATAATGAATGATGCTTCTGCTGCTGCTGCTGATGATGATGATGATAATGAATTATGATAACGATTCTTCTGCTTGATGTTGCTGCTGCTACTGCTGGTGATAATGATTATGATGCTGCTGCTGCTGATGATGATGATTATTATAATAATGGTGATGATAAAGAGTGAATTGTTGACCTACTCTTCAAGATATAACTCTGTTCCAATTACGTCGATGATATTGTTTATGATACTAAAACAAAATTACCTACAGATCAACTTTTTTTTCTATATTATTAAAACAAATAAGTTGTCAATTTTATTACAGCGCAAGGTGTCCACTGTTATGTTAGACAATGGTAGCTAGCACGAACATTTGAGAAGTCAATGACTTGATTTTGAAAGTGTTAATTCTAGCCCATGCTTCTGGTCGCAATTTTATACCATCATTAATCATAGAATACACATAATAGCTCAAAAATTTCAAATGGACCTGTAGTAATTAGATCAATACTAGTCTAGTATAGGTTTAACGGTTGGTTGAAATCAACCCTTTTTCAAATCAATTACGGCCATACGTCATTTGAATTCATTGTTTAGTCCGCGGACAAAATTTCACCCATTTAATGAATAAACCTAGGTTTCAGTGTAGCCCACTGATGAGATCAAGGAGAGTCTAGTACCTCCTTGATGAGATCAAACGGATTTGCTTGGTCTGCTATAGACTTGCGAAGTCCACAGTGCATCGAACTTTTATTCATCCCGAACCCTGGCCTGCAAAATGACCAGAAAATTACACTGTCTTGGCCGTCACGAAGACATCGTCTTGCACCGGAACTGGGTTCTTATTTTGACCGATCATTGCACCGGTTGACTCACAATGATGATTATGGTTATATACGAATTCATGTACATCGTCGTATTGTCCTGTAAAACTAGTTCGTAGCATGTAAATGATTTAGCTGTTTGGCACAGTTTCCTCTTCGATGTTGAATAATATAAGAAGGGAGAGAGAGAGGGAGAATGATAGGACTTGCTTTGAGGGAAGCAAGTCTATAATTTATTTTCTGACAAATCTGTACACCACAACCGTCACACTCGTCTTGCCCATGCACAGTTTGTGTGGTGTACTTATATTACAATCAAAATGAAGAAAGAAACTTTATCCTTGCTGTGAAAATTTTGACATTCTCGGGCAGTCGGGGGTTTGTTTTAAATAGGAGATGAACTATTTTTTACATAAAGAGACAGTATCGATTACCATCAATCATGCACGATTGATGCGTTACAAGTAATTGTTCTGGGACTTTGAGTAACAAACAAAACCATTATAATGCAACTTCTCTTTGACAAGTATGGGTAGTAGCCTTCCTTCAGACCGACCTAATAGCCCCATTGGCAGACTTGAGACATCCTTCCCACCCACTTGCACGACAGGTGCTTCTGATGGAGATGAATTGCGTTTGCGCGCCAAAATGATGGTCCCGCGTAAACCACCAATTTTCGTCACCCGAGATGGATTCCGATTTTTATGAAAATTCTCACGAGGGGGAGACGAGAAACAGTGGCAATTAGCTGCAAATTCCCACAGAAAGCTTCAAACGGTGAAGATTTGATGGGAATTCCAATAGAAAACCTTGTACACTTGTACAGAGGAATGTTGCGAGAAAATAATGTTTTATTGGACAATTTATGATACCCACATACATTTTCTGAATGCACAAGGTTGGGTGTGAGTCATACGTTTAATTATTTCCTTTTGCTCTGCGACAAGCAAGATCATGTTAAATTGTATGTTTAGCAACTGCAGTGTGCATTTCCACTCCAAGAGCAACCGACACTCCAAGAGCTACTGAGGTGAACGGTGATATTTTAAAGGGACCGAGTTCCCGCGTCAGAGGGCGTTTTTTGTTCAAAGAGAAGTCAACGAGCTCACAGGGCACGCCGCCCGCTCTAGTAGCTTTAATACGTGCTCTAGAGAGTTACATGAGTAATCACCGGCAAGACCAAACCCAAACCGACATCAAACCAACGAACTCGGGGTCGTTCGGGGTAATGTCGATTTGGTGTCGGCCGAATGTCAGTTTTGGAGTAACAATAGGAATGTTCGATATGGTGTTAGTCTTTATTCCGCGACCGCGAAATTCAGTTTAGTTACAGACGGAACACAAACCAACACCAATCGAACCCAAATCGTCAATTCGGTTTGGCGTCGGTCTTGGTTCGGTTTGGTGTCGGTTTGGTTCGGTTCGGCAGTGTGACTGGGCATTAACGCGCTCACGCACGATTCCGCTTGGTTCTGAAGATATGGCGATGTCCTGTGAGCATATCCCCGACTTCGACGACGCAGTAGCTTTACAGTTTAAAGGGATCTAGTAATTTTTTTGACATGTGCAAAAACTGGCAAGTGGTGGATAAAATGTGTATTTATGGGATAATAATATTATGTTAAATAATGTTCCCTGTGTGTTGTATGAAGCTTCCAGAGTAAATGAATGTCATATGACCGAGTAATGAGCGAAAATGTTAAGTGATATTCGCTATATCATTGCCATGACTTTATACACAGTTATAATTATCCACTGGATAATTATAAATTGGAACACTTCAATCATACATATCTTTATAAAGGAAGAGAAATTTGGAAAATGTAAAGCTGTTACGTGCTTCTATTGGTAATACGAATACACCGCGAGGTGTGTGCGAACCGCGAGATATATAAGTAAGTTATTAGGATCTAGACAATGTTATATAAATACTAGACCACTTTAAGTTCATCAAATAACGTGCCAGCTCAAAGTGTCACCGGTCACCCAGTCTAGTCATTACCCCTCAGAATGAAGTCCATGGTCACAGTCTCGGACAACAACTCAATATTTCATTTCATAATCGCCCCCTCAAGCCCAAGCTCCGAATGACACGACTGATTTATGAAGACGGTGAAAGAAGAAACAATCTGCAATGCTTTTTGTTGATCAATTATACGTCCAGTCAGTGGACGAGAGGGGGTTGCAATGGCGCCTGTCGTAAGCCCCAACGTATGTATTGTCACCCAGCTTAAAGGGATTTACGGAGTAACAAATCCTCAAAACTTACTTGGAACTCTAGCTGTTCTCTCATACCGTGTTGTATTCGAATGAACAATATAAGCGTGGGACAGGTTTTGGTTTTTCGAATTTCCCTTTCGTTAAAAAGATATTTACGATTGAATGAATTGTTCGGATTTACTAAATATCCACTGGGAAGTTATAACTGTATATAGAAAAGCAGTGCAATGAGTTAGCGAACATCCCTTTGCATTTCGTTCATTACTCGGCCATATAACATCAATTTAGCGTGAATTTTTCACACATTTAATACTTAGTTGACATATCAGATCACAATAATACACATTTTATCTACCATTCATCACTTTTTGCATACATGTCAACAAAGTTACTAGAATCCTTTAAAGGGATGATCCATCATCACTCTTTCCCTTCTCGCTCTCTACTATCTTGAGTCATATGATTATGAATCTGTAAAAAAAAATATAAAAGAAAGGCAACATACATTTTTTGAAACTTAGTAGCTTGCTATCAAAATACTTTTGAGTTTTTGACAGGTTCGAAAGAAGAGGCATTAACAAGCGACATCTCGCCAGCAGTTTGGGCACAAGTATCTCTCACTATATATCCCATAATTATCCTTTTAAAACAATCGAAACGGAAACATATTTAAATCTTACAACTTATAATGTTATTGGTAATATTGAAGAAATAATCATCATGTTTTTTATAATTCAAATCCCAAATCTTGCTATTTCCCTACAGGTACGAGAGAGGCTGCGTTCGTGAGCGCCATCTCGGCGGCCGGGGTTGCCCATGCAGTCACCAGCGGGTGCAGCAGCGGAGAATTAGAAAAGGTAAGCATCTAAACACACATACAAATATATACAAACATACAAACAAACAAAAAACACGATACACACTCGTAGTCTACTTACATGTACTTCAACACCGCCACCAACAAACAAAAATTACCATCATCAAAAATCTCATCACCACCCATCAACACCCACAGTAAAGATGAACACATACACACACGACGACACCCAACCACCATCGCCTCAAGCCATAAAACAAAAACAAAACAAAAAACACAAACACACACACACGTACGTACACACACATGCAAACAGAAACATCAACAACAACAATGACGAGGTGATCACCAAAACGGCAAGATCATCTATTTTGAAGAACGATAAAATGATAAATGCACCATAATTTAGTTATCCGTTTTCACTCCATCTCTTTGTTTTTCTAATCTTCGTCATGGTATATAGTTACTGCAAGTACAACAAAATACACACAGACAATTCTCAATCTATTAGTAAATAATAATAATAATAATAAAGCGATCTTGTAATGCGCCAATTCCACCTTTTTCAAGGTGCTCAGGGCGCAGTAAACTCATCTTTACACACACAAAAAGAAGGGGGGAAAAAGGTACAACAAAAACAAAGAACATAATTATGGAACATAAACATATAAACACATACTGGGAATCTACTGGATATTAATGAAATGCAACTTGAAAGAGGTGTGATTTCAAACTTGTCTTAAAAGACTCTAAAGACGTAAAATTACCATTTTATCAACTTTTTGTTTTAACGCTGAACTGAATGCTTTTTGGAAAAATCGATTTAGTAATGTTAGTTAAAATAATTAGATCCCCTATTCTTCTTGTATAATGTGGCTATATACGATCATACGGCTATCATTATTCATTATATAAAAGTATTGTTTTAAATCTGAATGCTTTTGAGAGCAATCTAATTTCATCCCAATGTTCTGTTTTTAATCGCAGTGTGGCTGCGATCGTACGGTAGACGGCAACAGTCCTGACGGGTTCGTGTGGGCAGGATGCTCGGACAACGTCGCGTATGGGGTGCAGTTCTCGCAAATATTCGTCGATGCTCGGGAAAAGAAAACTCGCGTGTCCCTGGATCGAAGACTAATGAACCTTCATAATAACGAGGCGGGAAGAAGGGTAAGTACGTCATTATTATGAAACAATACGAAATAAATTATTTATTATGATTCTATTCAAAAAGGGAAACAAAAATTGGAATAAAAGTTTAAGTCTAACTCGTACCCAATTCATCTTTCAAATCACAAATTACACCGCCACAGACATCTTTATCCTGCAAAATTACCCTTACACACATACACATACCATCATATAACCGCCAAATTTTAAATAAAAATAAATTAAATATACAAAATCAAAGCAATGATATGTGACATTTTTTTTTCAACAGCTTTGCACGCCATAATGCTAAAAGAAATTAAATATGTCTAACTATTTTTAAACGGGTTCTATCGTGTGGACATCTTGAATGAGAGGGAGAAATGGGGAGTGGATATAAACAATTTATTACGGTAATGATATACTGTATATACTAAATAATTTAAGTAATGAATGGAATTCAGCCAATAAATTATCAACAACCATACAACATTGTGAACGTTAGTTATGGTTTCATTGGTATTTTAACCGTTGTCAATGTTCGCAGACAATAAGGCATATTTCTATCACGAAGAACGAACCGAGTGATATACACACTGTATTGTTTATGATTATAAAAATGGAAGATAAATGATATCAATAAATAACGACGCGACTGCTCCTGCTGCTCAATAAATCGTGACACGGTGTTTTTTCTCGACGATTGTTTCTAAATTATGAGACCACTACATCAAAACTATCCGCCCCTCCAGTATTCCGCCTTCCCCTCCTTCGTTTAATAGCGTATTTTCGCACGGCGACGGGAGTGCTGACTACGGGGGATTTAAATCAGCTGTGACCGTCTCGCAGTGAAGAATAAGCGGAACGTCTCCTTGCTCGAGTGACCAAGCGCGCTGATTGGCTGACCCCACTGACCTCTGGCTGACCCATTGAAGTAAGGGCTTTACCACACCGCTCCTTACTCGCTGTACACCCGACGCTAATTCGGCTGAATACCGTCGTAGGTTTGGACGATACGCGGAAATTTTCGCTCTGAGTGCGACCCCCCGCTAAGATTAGCTTTGTAGAATGGCCGCGTCGTGGTTGCGAAAACAGCCTAATACCTTACATCGCTCAACCCCAACCACATTGCATCCCTACCACAGCCACTTTGCTGCTTGTACCCCTAACGTACCCCATCACAACCAGGGGCGGATCTAGCTTTTTGCTATGGGGGGGGGGGGGGGGGGGGGTTTGACCCAATGACGATGCAGATACTGTGTGGGTCTGGACACATGATGGCGTTTTTCTATGCACATCACAGTCATTTTCACTTGGCAGCCGAAGGGGGGGGGGGGGGGGGGTTAAACCCCCTAACCCCCCCCCCCCCCCCGGTAGATCCGTCACTGACAACAAAATTACGCCCTTATACATCCCTGTTAGTCGGTAAATATACATTCGACCACCACGTTTATTACTGCATATTATGATACTTATCAATATGTTTTATGAGGCTAATATTAATTTTGTAAGTACTCTCTATACATCGAAAATCAGGGGGGAAATGAAATTGAACACAAACAAAACACGTCATAACCAGGAAGGGGAAGGTGGCGGAGGATTATAATGGTATAAAATTCATGTTTTATATATTGTTATCAGGATTCCATCATCTAACCTCAAGTAAAATATCCCTTCTAAGGATCAAATGTGATAGGTACCAGGGGTTACCAGTAGGTATCCAAGTACCAGTTTAAAGATTCCCTTCCCCCGTCCCTTTAGGATAACTTGATCACAGTTTTGATCAAAGACGTGACAGGTATAACTTAACAGAGAGTGAGGCGAAGGCACCATGTTGATACCAGGGAAATGGGAGCTGCAAATGTATATATTCGCTTGGTCTACACTCAGTTGGTCTACACCTCATTTGGTCTACTACCTGATGCCTGAAACTTCCATTTCCCAAGCTCCAAACTCGACCCCTAACCCCGAACCTAACCATAACGGTCCAAATCCCCAACCCTAATCCCAATCCATAATCATAATCGTAAGCCCCCGAATACTGAATTTTAAAGTAGACCAAATGGAAGTAGACCACCGCTACAAAATACCACCTCCCTGATGATACTCCGCAGTCCTGTATCCTGACACAGCAACCGACCTCGCCTATTGCCTATTTGAAATAAATCAGCGAGTGGTGATTTACGAAGCGGATATGGGGCGGGCATAAATAAGTCCTGATTGCGACGGGCTGACAGGTCCTGGACCAATTTGGACCCGTGATTGATCTCTGGACCCACTTAGCATCGATACTCTATCATTTTTGCGCCGCGGGAAATTTATTTGGATGTGTTTGGTAAATATTGCACGCATGCAACCCTCTCCCTCCATCCATCGGTTTCTATCTTGTCAAAGAGAAGAGAATGATGTTAAATCTCATCGGCAATCAGGGGTGTGAAAATACCGTCTTTTTCTTCAGATTACGATATTGGTTTACTTTCATCGCAAGGTTAAATAACATTCAATTGGGGTTCAGACACTTTATTTATACAATTAATATTTTTACAACTCACCCCTTTCTACTATAGAAGTTGAGAAAAGGGGCTCTCCTAACATAATTATCCTAAGAGTTCATCATTGTGATGTTATTCAAGTAAGAAATTCCTGCCATAACAGCTAATTTATCTGCTATTCCGTTCGCTTCTCGCCGTCCGACGTGAGGTGTACTGCATTCGTTCGGTCGTTCCATCTTCATGTTCACTTTGGCACTACCTTTTGGAATTGTATGTTTGTCTATCTAGCATCAATTTTCACTGTCACAATAATGGGCTGCATAACGAATGACAACATTCCTGATCGAACAGCATCGGGTTTGATCATTACTCAAAGGGGAGATGCTCCAAAGAATTATTCAATAGAAATAGAAAATGTGTTGTGGGTTTTAGGAGATATTTTTTGTTTTGGGGTATGTGAATAAGTATAAGAGTCATCGATGTAGCTTTCCTCAATGCACACTCATTGGCAAATAGTTAGGTGTAAACAAAAATGAATTTTTTTTTTTTTTAATATTTCACCGGATTCGCAGGCTTTGTTTTGTATTTTTGGGGGGAGAAACCTCACAGCACGAGTTGCAAGTTGATTTATGGCCATTGGTCTGCCTGTGGGACTATTACCATGAAATTATATTTTATAGCTGCCATTTTTGGTGTTCTTTCGATCGATATCATAATTCGCGGAAGGTCTGACCAGGGAACTGGTTCCTTGGTCTATAATACATCAATGGTCAGACCAAGGAGGTATACCTCCTTGGTCTGACCATGGACCAACTACTAGTACCAAGGAGGTTTATCCTTGCTATATATACCATGGTCTACTCTGGTGTGTTTGGATGGCTCCTTTATGGCGTCACGCACATGGGCAGTGGCACACTTTTGTCCAGGGGGTCTGAGGTATTTTGTCCTTAAACCTTCACCAATTTCACCTGACAAGCAGACAAACAAAAAGTGATCACAATTTTCCGCCCGAAAGTTACATACTGTATAGAATTTTGCCCGAATATGACATTTGTTTGCCTGAATATGATAGATACGAATTTGCCCAAATTCGATGCGATTTTGCCCAATTTCGATACGATTTTGCCGGACGATTGGGGGGGGGGGGGGGGGGTGGTGCAGCCCCAGCCCCCGCCTCCTATACGCCAATGGTCACGTGTGGTCACGTATTCAAATGCACTGCTGGGACTCTGACCAAAAAACGAGATCCGTAAAATTTAATTTGGGAGTTCTTAGAAAAGCCTTTTTTTGTCCCTATAGAGGATTATGGACAATGAAGTCATCATAAACAGAAATAATGTACAACTTGTAGTGTTTTGCATGCAAACGAAGTGCATGGAGAATGAAATATTACAAAAGCCCTCAATTATTGAACGGGATTTACTTACTTGTGCAAAAATCGACAAAGGGTATTCCTGTGATCTCATTATGTCCACTGACTGATGTGTTAAATTCCATGGTAAATGAATGTCATATTACCGAGTAATGAGCCAAAATGCAAAGTGATATTCGCTAACTTATTGCACCGACTTTGTACACAGTTAAACATCTCCACTATAGACTTTCAAAAAATTCGACCACTTCAATCATAAATATCTTAATAACGAAATACACATTTGGAAAACCAAAAACGGTTCCATACTATTGGGAATATAATTGGGAATATACATACAAAGCTAGGGAATGTGAGAACCGCTAGAGTTCTAAGGTGGATCTTACGATGTTGCAACATCCCTACATCCCGATGTTACTACTGAAACTCTCCAGTTAAACTTTTTGCATTGCATGATTTTATCGGTAATAAAACTGTAACGGACTTACAAACAGGAAGCTGTCATTTTTTGAGAAAAAAAATCTTCCACGAAAATTCGGTTTTGAGGACGTCTTTTGTGTGGCCTCGGTGGTCGAAAATTAACGAGTTGTTATTGATGGCGGTCGACGGGGGACAGGGGGTGGTTGATGCTGGGTTCAGTTCCCAGGAGTTCTCCGCCAGACTACGTGCAGTGCTCCGGTGATGACATTGGCCCGCGTCCACTTCTGTCGAGTGAATGACAGAATTATTACCAGCATGAATGTGGGGATATAAGAGTGTCGATGTATAAATTTGTTTCTTTTAGGGCGAGAAAAGTGCATAATTTGCCTTGAAATAGTTCAGTGGAGAGAGAAAAAATGTGTTAATAGCTGTGAAAAAGAAAACAGTCCTTCATGTTTCACAGTGACCCCATTATTACTGTAGTAAATCAAGGAGAGGTTGCCTTCTCTGCCGTTTCAGTGAAATCAAAAGGGTTCAAGACTTTCCTTAAAACATATTGTTACCAAATGAACTCCAAAATTCGAATTAATAATAAATAGTATTAGTGTTCAGTGTGAAGAGTAATTAGCATTGATTAAGGTGATAGAACGTTGTTAGTTATTATAACATAGACCTACACTTGGTCTTAGGTGCTACCATGTATTTAGAACAAACAGTTTTTATTAAACAAAGATCATGTTTGTCCTTCTCAGTATAACCTTGTGCTCATTTTTCTAATGAATAGACAGTTACGTGCATGGTGAAAATAAATGATTTGAAAAAAACACACAAAACAACGTTTCTCTCATCATGGTTTCTATTTTGTATGAACTGACTGTGTTCTATACTTTGTTCGAGGATCTCGCTGTCTCCTTCAATAATCTTCATATTATGTTGTTTTCCATGGACAAACACATGAATATTTTTCTGGGAGACTAGTGCTTTTTGCCTGAATACAATTATTACCACTTTTCTCCTGACAAGCAAAAAAAAGGGTTCTCACACCCATCTTCTCCCACGCATCAAACATGCCAAAATAATGATACAATTTTCGCGCAAGGGCTATTGCCCGAATTTGAGTTGACCTTTGCCAGAATACTGTCGTTTGCAAATTATTACCAACCAGTTAGGCTTAGCAAAAGACAAATTAAAGACATTGAGCAAACCAAGCATGTTGATTATTATCCCTCCTCTGTCTGGGATGATAATAATAATAATAATAATAATAATAATAGGTTCGAATTATATAGCGCCTTATATAATAACAATATCATCTCTAAACGCTTTACACTATTATTACCCCGGTCATAGGATGCAATGCAAACCAGCACACATTGTGCACACCATCTCCACTCCCTGGGGAGCATTCCTTCCAAGCGGCTCATGGGCATTGAGAAGATCGTTCACTTAAAGGCTTTCACCTCCTACCGGGTCCTCATTATTTTATACACATGGGTAGATTGTCTTGCTGAAGGACAAACGCGGTGGGCTGGGTTCGAACTATGGATCTCACGATTGGAAAGCGCTCGCCCTATACCAATCTTGCCACGCCACATCCATAATATGTAATCTTGTCCATTTTGTTTCTGTATGTTTATCAACAATTAACCCACTAAATTAGTTGTAATTCTATACTGTATCTTACTTCATTTTCTTACACATCAGACGATCGAGGACAACATGCGCACGGAGTGCAAGTGCCACGGCGTCTCGGGGTCGTGCGAGATGAAGACGTGTTGGAAGTCGATGCCGACGTTCCGCGAGATCGGACTGACGCTGAAGGAGAAGTTTGACGGAGCCACGGAGGTGCGACCACGACGCATCGGATCCCGACGTCAGCTCGTGCCGCTCAACCCGGACTTCAAGCCCCACACCAGCTCCGACCTCGTCTACCTCGTCCAGTCGCCCGACTTCTGCGAGAGGGATTTGAAGGTAGGTCTAGACTCTCGGGGTTAGGAAATCTGGACAACTCTACTGGAAAGAAAACACTGTGAACACACTGTGGACAACATAGTGAACACACTATGCCCACACTGTGTTTCACACAGTGGACCACGGAGTGGATAACAATGTGAACATATTGTGCCCATACTGTGTTTCACACTATGTACAAAAAAGTGGATAATAGTGTGAACACACTCTTCCCACACTGTGGACAACACGGAGTGGATACAATTGTGAACACACTGTGTTGACACTGTGCACCACATAATGAACTTACTGTGCACACACTGAGTTTCACACTGTGGACCACAAAGTAAACACACTGTGCCCGCCCACACTGTGGACAACAGATTAGATATCGTTGTGAACGCACTGTGTTTCATGCTGTGGAAAACACGGAGTGGATACAATTGAGAACACACTGTGTTTGACAATGTGGACCACAGAATGAACACACTGTGCACACACTGAAATTCACAATATGGACCACAAAGGAAACCTGACTGTGCCCACACTGTGGACCACAAAGGAAACACACTGTGCCCACACTGTGAAGCATTCTGTCTGTGGAGCACAGAGCGAACACAATGTGAACCACAGAGTATGCTTGGACCACAGTGTGAATACGCTATGTAGACAATGTAAAATTCATGCTTTATATAACAGTATCCACACTCATAACACTGTAAAAACATTGTGAACACACTGTGAACACCCCGTGATCACACTGTGACACATATGCGAGAGCACACTTTTTTAAACACTGTGAAGGCAGGTTTACTCAAAGTGTGTTCATAGTGTGTTCACAGTGTGTCCACATTGTGATCATACTGTGTTCAATTACACCGTAGTCCACGACGTGAAACACATTGTATTCATACTGTGACACACTGTGTTCTATCCGGTGGGGAAATATCCAGACATTTTTAAGTACTACCTCAATGGGATTGTTGTGCGAATATATTATTATGCAATTCTAGCGTAAATTAACTTTCTTGCCTGATTTTCACACGCAGTATCTAATAAATACCGTTTGCGAAAAATGTATATACATGTATATAGTATACACGTAATTAGGCCCATTATTTTGTTTGTATAAGTTATAAAAGCATGTGAATCCCTTATGATATTAATATGTTGATATCGAGTATTCTGAGTTCTAGAAATGAAGATGGAAGGATATAGTGCATCTTATATCAAATGCCATACATCTTCGGCGTCATCAGTATAATATCAGATATGCGACACGTAACACGTTTATATCTTCATTAGATATCCCTACGTTAATTAATTGCCCTCGTTCCATTATTGAATATGTTATCAGTTCGATACATTGCACTTGAAGAGCAGGTTCTTTTTGTCGTTTTTGTTTCTCTTTTTATCTCCCTACCCTACCCGTCCCCTATACTCCCTCCCCCGTCCACCGACACCGTCTCTCCGTGCACCCCTGCTTCACCCGTCTAGCAGGGCTCTCTGGGGACTCAAGGTCGACAGTGCAACAGGACCTCCAAGGCCATCGACGGCTGTGAGCTGCTTTGCTGCGGACGGGGCTTCAACACGCACATCGAGGAGGTCGTGGAGCGGTGCAGTTGCAAATTCCACTGGTGCTGCTACGTCAAGTGTCGGAACTGCCACCGGACGGTCGAGGTGCATACGTGCAAATGAGCGCGTGGGACTGATGTCGTTATTATTTCAAGGACAATTTAGATGAGTGTGCGGGACTAACTGTAATAACATGGAGACTGTTCAGGTGCACGCACTCGTGATGTAAGGGTCGGATGCACCTACCGTTATCTTCGGGAATCCGTCACACGCGTGGGACTGGTGTCATTATTCAGCATGTTCACGGACAATTTAGATGAGTGTGTGGGACTGACATGGTGGCAAGTTATGGAGACTGTTCAGGCGCACGCACTCGTGATGTAAGGTTCTGATGCACCTACCGTTATCTTCGGGAACGACTGGGACTGGTGTCATTATCAAGGACATTTTAGATAATGACATGGAGACTGTTCGGGTGCATGCATGCACTCGTGATGTAATTTTCGGATGTACCTACCGTGAATATCTTCAGGAATCCGTCACACGCGTGGGACCGATGTCATCATTCACATTTCAAGGACAATTTAGATAATGGCGTGGGGACTGTCCAGGTGTATGCACTCGTGATGTAAGCTTCGGATGCACCTACCATTATCTATGAGAACATAATTATCTTTCAACCCGAGCGCATCAGACGATGTGAACCATTCAGGCGCCCACAGAAATAAGTGTGTGGACAAAGTGCACATTGGTCTCAGACTCTGTGAACGGCTCAGCCTAAACGGTCGACGTCAAGTAATACGAAAAGCTTAGGTGAGCATGTAAACTAGGCTATATAGCGCGTGTAACCAACACTGGGTATCCCGGTCGGGGTAAACCGGACTATATGAACTTCTAAGGTACACATGCATACATTATCCCATGAGATTTGAGACCCTTTCATCCTATTAAGATTTTGCAAGGCCATGTGACGTCAGAATGGACTGACGTGGGTTAGGCGTAGGTTTCGAATAATAATATGGATTTGAAAGTTGCGTACGGTATAGCGTTCTGTTCACATACAAAATATGTGTTGTATGACTGAGTGGACTGACTGTCTTGGGTAAATAGGTCAATCCTCTTGGAGCCGAATCTTACAAGTAAAAACCTACGGCAGACGAGTCCCCTACGATTGTCGCATGACGGTCGTACGACGGTCTTGTGATGCGCCCTTGTACGACAACTGTACGATTACAGTAATCGTCCATCGGGATTCCCGTGCGACTAGCCCAGTTGTCGTACAAAATACATGACTATTTAACGTCATCCAAAGAGTCAAATATCGTAGCCAGGATATTGAACATAATGGCATTTGTATGACAGCCGTAAGACTGTCCTAAGATTGCCGCACGCCTGACAGTCGTAGGAAGGACGTTCGATGGCGGAACATTCGTAAGAATGTCGTGTCTTATGAAGTACAATGGTAAGAAATGCATACAATTCTTCGATTCTGTGGGCCTTACATGAGTTCCAAATCGTACACAATCAGCAGGTCTGTCGTTACACAGTCGTAGGATGTCGTTGGGCATCGAACGACAGACCTATGTAATGTGCATGGCGTGGATTACCAACGAAGGTAGTAAGACATCTTATACATGTACTATGTTCCTATACGACAGTCGTACGAACGTCCTTCGATTGTCGCAGGGCAAATACGAATATAATCGTGCAACACTCATGCCATGTTTGGCGGTTGTTATGCGACAATCGTACGATTATTACACGACTATCGCTCACTCAATCGTATGACTACCATCATAAATTCATCCGATTCTGATTGTTGAACACAACATCCTTAGAGGTTGATGTGTTTTTAAAAATGTTCAAAGGTCTATACCGAGTGTCTAGTCTATGACAGAAAATTCCATCGGGATTCCCGTGCGACTAGCCCACGACTGCCTGTGAGTTTACCAATTTTCAGGCGTACATCTAGCCTATCAGTCGTAGATCTTAATTGTGGAACGTATGTGACAAGGGTCTATGAATAATTTTACATAGGTATAGATTGCAGGTGTTTTCATAAATGTACGTATATGAATAAATGTTTATTTAAAATCATTTGATTAACAGAAGTCATTATCTATTATATTAATACGGGTAGCTTCAACCCCCCAAATGTGTCCCACTCGAGATATCCTCACCCCGAGAATTCGGCGACTCCCCGACCGTCGGGATCGAAGGATATACGTTTTGCGGAGGACAATAAGGTATTCCCGAGTCGCTCCCGCCCCGTGGTCGTCCTCCAGATCGAAGAAAAGGGAAAGTCAGCAATGCGGTTGCTCAAGTTAAGGCGCCGAGCATTGATTAACGATTTACACACTCAAATTTATTTGACGAACATAAAACGGAGTCGATAAAGCGAGTATTATATTGAGAAACCGTTTTAGATATAACACGTTGCAAAACTACCCAGGTTTTGATAAATATAAATATTTATATTACGCGGATGGTATGTTAATGATCGCTATTGCCGATTGGCATCGTTGGCACCGATTGGCAACGACAAAATGACGACAACTTCAATTTAGCTGCGCTCATACCACGCATGCAGTAATACTCCGTGCCTGTACAACCGTGTACATGTCATGGAATCATCCTTAATCCCCTCCCCCCGGCCCCCCCACCCTATCGCGGGAGTTTGTTTGCACAGCTCTCTGACCGCTGACCCATTGAAGTATGTCCACGTTAGTGGTATAAGTTCAATGTGCTGACCACACAATTCTATAATCGCGCCCACGTGTGGCAAGATGTATTAAGCCATCCACGAATATAGCTCTACCAGTACCAGAGAAGACGCTGGGGTGAGGGGGGGGGGGGGGGGGGGGGGCTGAATAGATGGGGGGGGGGGGTATCTATACTCATTTATTATGCAATGCATGTATATATACGGCTTCTATTCCCTTCAAAGGTATATATCATCGGGTTTCACAGATATGAATTGTTTAGGGGACACGACGGGTTATGTGTCATGCAGGCAATTGGAGACACGGGGGGGGGGGGGGGAGGGGGTGTGGGGGCAGCGGCGAGTGCATGTTGTATTTGATTAGTTTGTCATGCATACAATTTCATCATATTTTCATAATTATTATTGTTAATTGGAAAAAGGGAGAAGGCGATCACCTACTAACTTCGCAATAAAAGAGAAAACAACGAAAACGTATCGAGTGCATGTTGTATTTGATTAGTTTGTCATGCATGCAATTTCATCATAATTATTTTCATTATTATTATTGTTAACATTTAAACAGAGTGTACCGGGGATTTCCGATGGGTCGGGTTTATCATGTTCACTGAAAGGATGTATCGCAATTACATGTGCATAAGAGCGGGGTAAAACCGCCAATGTCTCTTTCATCTTTTAACCATGTGGATAGGGACGTTTCAATTATTTTCTGGGGTCGTTGTATTATTAAAATCGACATGGCTTTTCTCTGACTAAAAAAACCTCGCGGATTTCCGCGGGTGCCGCTAGTTCAATATTATTAGAATTCCGTACCTACAAAATCGCGGAACTGCACAATTAATTTTGTTCATGCCAATGATAAAGGACAGCGATAAAGTCATCATTATTTATCAAAATTAGCAAGCAAAATGAATTGTATATCTGCAGAACTTGCATTCTCATTGCAGACAATTGGGATTAACACATTACATTCGTTATAACTCATGGAAATAAGTAATGGAGAACGAGATAGCAGTGAATGATATAATACAGTGGAAATCCATGATAATTATATGATAACTAAATTATCTTGACATTATGGAAACGTTTATTTTTGTTTGTGTTTTTGTTTTGTATTGTTTATCCTTTGTTATATAATGATGTACATTTCATTTGATTCAGAAAACGTTGTATAGTTCATTTATTACGGTGTATTGTGTCATGCAATATGCGAAACAATCTGAGTAATAATGTAAAATAAAAAATAATTCATTATTTGTATTATTGTATCGCTCATATATTATGTAACTATATAAATATATATATATTATTTTTTGTATGCGTAGTCAGATATACCATGCTTACCACGTAATGTCGTCTGTGTATATTGTTCTGTTACCATGTTGTCTTACCACCAGCGGGTCGTTTCACAAGATACTATTACAGTTGAACTTAATATTATGGTATGCCATTTGTAGGCTTGAAATAAAACATATTCAAAAGCCCAAATGCAATTACTTGAGACTTCCTAAATACAAACAAATATATATATATATATATCAATAACTTCAAGGCTCCTTGATAATAACAAATATTACAATTTTTAAAATTAAAATGTATGCCTTTTAAAAAGAACTGTTTCACCATGCATTTGTTCAAATAAACTAATGGCTTTCCATAATAGTTCGGTCCAACTCTTTGAATCTATATGAAACACCACCATGGAGGTGTTTCACAAAGATCCTAAGTTGGACCTATCTATTATGGAAAGCCATGTGTAGCCTTGAATAAAATATATTCAAAACCAAGAATGCAAGTGTTTGAGACTGTCATAAATTTTACATCAAAAACATGGAATTTCCTTGATAATAGAAAATATTAATGATTCAAATCAACATCTTATGCCTTTGAAAAAGGAATTTTTTTTTTTTAACAATTTTTAAAAGAAACTTATGGCTCTCCATACTTTTTAAGTCCAACTTAGAGATAAGTTCAACTTAGGATCTTTGTGAAACACCCCCTGGCACCATTAATTACTCATAGCTTGTTTGTCTTCCGTTAACAGTGTAAAACCATTCAATTGTTCATGTACTTTTTTCAGGTGACAATAAATTAAGATAAAATTACGTCGAAGTAACCCTGAAATTCGTCTCTTATATTACAAACAATATTCAAACACTTCTTATTTACCGTTCAGTATTATAATGAGATTAATATTCTGATAATCTTCAAATGAATAAGAATTATACCATTCCTTGATGTAACACTTTTGAGACATATAACGATATAACACAATTTTTGTAGGCTTTTCCGCAAATCTGCTCTTACAAATCAAATTAATTTTTATGCCTCCGCCAACGAAGTGGCCGGAGGCATTATGTTTTCGGGTTGTCCGTCCGTCCGTCCGTACGTACGTCCGTCCGTCCCGTTTTCGTTCTCACGATATCTCAAGAAACCAGTTGACGGATCAATTTCAAACTTGGTATGATTGTACATATTGGGGTGACAATGATCTGAATAGATTTTAGGGGTCATGAGGTCAAAGGTCAAGGTCACAGGACTCAATATATATGCAAAAATGCCTCGTTCTCGCGATATCTCAAGAACTGGTTGACGGATCAAATTCAAACTTGGTATTAGTGTAGATATTGGGGTGGCAATGATCTGATTAGATTTTGGGGTTCATGAGGTCAAATGTCAAGGTCACAGGACTCGATGTATGTGCAAAAATGCCTCGTTCTTGTGATATATCAAGAACCGGTTGACGGATCAATTTCACACTTGGTATGAGTGTACATATTGGGGTGACAATGATCTGATTAGATTTTAGGGGTCATGAGGTCAAAGGTCAAGGTCACAGGACTCAATATATATGCAAAAATGCCTCGTTCTCGCGATATCTCAAGAACTGGTTGACGGATCAAATTTAAACTTGGTATGAGTGTACATATTGGGGTGACAATGATCTGATTAGATTTTAGGGGTCATGAGGTCAAAGGTCAAGGTCACAGGACTCAATATATTCAAAAATGCCTCGTTCTCGCGATATCTCAAGAACTGGTTGACGGATCAAATTCAAACTTGGCATTAGTGTAGATATTGGGGTGCCACTGATCTGATTAGATTTGGGGGTCATGAGGTCAAAGGTCAAGGTCACAGGACTCAATATAATGTATGCGAAAATAGCTTGTAATGCCAAAATCTCAAGAACTAAATGTCAGATTTCAATCAAACTTGGTACCTGAATGTTTTTTAGGGAGCCATCAAAGATTGGGGTTTTATGGTCAAGGTCACAGGACTCATAATATATGAAAAATATTTGTACAAATTAAATCAGTGCATGTTAATTCGCGTGATAGCGGAGGCATAATTTTTGATTGCGCGCAATCGAAGATCCATCTAGTTAAACATGAATTGTTTCTGTAAAGTATCCATACTGAGGTGGCGTATGTAAATCGTTACATTTTCCAAGCAACGAAACGTGATTTCGGGCTAAGCCTTCCTTGGGGACGCATTTACATATTGATTACCGGTATACATATTTAACTTTACAAAATAATGATGATAATTAACTATGAGAAAACTTAATTATAGTATTCGTATCGTCAGAACCACCATGAACAATAAATGTATAATTACGGTATGAAATAGTAAAATTGTGTCTTTGTATTGATTTATTTCCTATAAGCAATATCAATGGATGAAAACTAATTTCAGTCGTAGGGAGGTGGGGGTCTTGGACAAAAAAATACACGTGCGGGAGTATAATATGACAGTATAGGCAAACGGTGGTTAGCCAGGACTGGGCAGACTGGGCGTACACCCCCCCCCCCCCCCCCCCCGCCCCTGTTTGACCAGCATTGAGCAGAATCGGCGAGCACTGATGAATGTTAATGAATAAATGTTCAAAATATAATTATGTTATATTGTATATTACACTTTGTACTCTCGATACCCTAAATAAATGGGTCTTTGAGTGAATAAACTTCCAAACTTTCGAACTTTCACCGCCCCCGTCCCTTTTGAGAGACAAAAATGGAAATCAGTTAAAAAATAAAAAAAAACATAACCCCCTCCCCTTCCCGCTTCACATCCAGTGATCCTGCCCCCTTCATATCCATTAAGCCCCCACCCACCCCTCTAGTCTGGCTACACCGTTGACAAGGGCAGAAAGGAGGAGAATGGGAAATAAAGATGCGATGAACGAACCCTTACTGATCGAAGTATGATTATGAAGAAGAATTCTTTGTGTAAAAAGACAGAGATTGATACAAAAATGCAGAATTCGGGTAATACAATATTTGGGCAGATAACGCCTCATGTTTGGCCCCCGATAAAACCAAACTTGCCTGTAATATACGTTCATGCATGGGCCCAACCTATTTCGTGTTTACACAGGTATAGAATGTAGCCAAAACGGTTGTAAAATGTTGACGGCATTTTGTGTTGTCATCGAAACGATAACTCAACGCGATTGTTTTCCTATTATATCGTTAATTATGCTGACTTTTGTGGCTTTTTCAATGGCGACCGAAGTTTGGGGTCTGCTTTTATGTCAAACACTCTTTTGACGATACCGAGTAAAAATTGACATTTCATTACGACGTCCGCTGATGACACGGTAACCCCAAAGCATCCACTGATTTCATTAAAATTGGATAGG